>APFE031037367.1:25765-70863 GCA_000404065.3 Pinus taeda | reverse complement strand
GTGGGTGATCTGGAAGGTACGGTCGTCATGGAGGTTGAATCCAAGGTTGGATCCTGTCTCCCATGACCTGCATAGAGTGGAGGAGTTGCCATCTGGAGTGACGTGACCGTTCAGCTCACGCAGCACTGTTTGAGCTGGCTTTGTTGACCGAAGTTGGATCCTCGTTGACCGGAGGTATGCGTGGCATTGCTGACCAAACCAATAGCACAGGAACCTTCAACACCTTCATTCCCACGTGCCCATGTGATTCGTTTTTCAAAATGACACGTGGAACATGGAGATCAATGAAAAGGCTGCGGAATTGCTGAATGGCTACAGAATTGCCAGACAGCTGCGGAAACTCTGTGCATATGTCAAAAATCTAGACAAACAGTCAAACATTTAGCAAAGTCAACCAATCATGCTTAAAGACATCAAATGTAATGATCTGGGTAAGTTTATGAGGAAAATAGGGCAAAAGAGAGGGATAAGTGAGGAAAAGCTGTGGGTAATGATGGATAATTAGGTGCAAGTTAGAGGCTCTACACCATGCAGCCTAATTTTTTCAGATATACAGAGACTGATGAAACTATAAGGAAACTTCAGAAGCGTAAATTGCCAGAGCAGAAATGGTGGGAAGATATGTTAGAAATTTTGTAGATTTACCTTTGGTAAAATGTAAATTTTGGGCTATTTACCTTGTTGAGATGAATAAAGATGAACAGGGGTCAAAACAGGTCAAAGAGTATCAGAGAAGGTAAAGAGTATCAGTCAAAACAGGGCATCCAACATGAAATTATTAAAGAAGACAGCAACAAGCCAGATAAAAAGGACTTGCCTCCAACACACTCAGCACAAATAGAAACAACACAACATCTGTTTGCTTTTTTCCTATCTTCAAGACTAGCTGTCTCTATTTTCTTGTAAAAATGATTTGTCATCACTAGAATATATCTCACTCTGGTATGAGATATTTTGTGTAAAATATTTTGTATAAATACTCCCTCAAATGGAGTATTGAGGGTAATACTGGTTTTTTGGAATAAAGTGCTGATTGGATCAAATTTTCGTATGGATTGTTGGACAAAGAATTAATGCAAGGGACTTTTCACAGATTTCTTGAATCAAACACTGGATCAATAAGTCTTCTATACCTTATTTTTTAAAGTTTCCTTGTTTATTATATCACCTTTGTTTTACATCTGAATGATAAACAAAAAATAGTAATTCAGAATATGCTTGATTGCACTCTGTCTTCAAAAGTTATCATTTTCTATGTTTTCTTCTGAATTAGAATAAATAGTGAAATCTTAATCGCTCATGTTTTCTAGTTCTGTCACTTTGATTATTTATTAAAGAATACTTAACTGCTCTTTATTAGTAATCATCCACATTCCCTCTTCAAATAGATTGAAGGATTCTTAACTGCCCTTTACCTATTTGAAAACATTCCATTATTCTAAGTCTTTATTTATTCCCTGTTTGATTATCTTGCTCTGTGAAACCATCTTTTGTTAAGAAACCCAAATCCAGTAAAGCCATCTTACTTGACTCGATTAGCCCAATGGCCTAAACTACTTAGTCTTATCCCTTTGCTATTGAATCTCACCACCCAAAATCAAACAAAACTCCCAAACTTCACAACTAGCCTAATATCTTTAAAAAACTAAGCTAAAAATTGAAGAGAGAGCCCTCTCTAAATGCAGATTGGCTAGAATCCGTGTCTAAAAGATTGGTTTGCGGTTAGCTCGGCCTCCTTTCCATTTCTTACAACTTTTGGGAAAACCTGAGTGATAACATAGTGGCGACTCCGCTGGGGACCTGAATAATTTATTTGTTACTATTGTCTACTTTCTAAAATATAGATAGAGCTTGAAGCTAGCCAGGTAGCCTTTGAAATTCTTTTGCTTTGAAATTGCAAAAGTAAATGAATGCTACTTCAGTCTATCTCCAGTCTAGCTTATAGATTGGACATTTGGTTTCAAATACTTGATCAGTTACTCTTGTCAAATAAAGTCTTTGAGAAAGTTCAAAACTCATATCTAAAAGCTTCTTAAAGAAATTGTTAAAGTTGTATTGTCATACCCATTTATAGAAAAACTCAAAAAATATACCTAGAAAGCTGGCTTCATAAAGGATTTATTACACCAGATCTAATCCCGATCCAAATCCACCACCTGTGTTTGAAAACCATAATCTGATTCCTAGGATTCTTAGGAGGCAAGAGAGCCAAGCCAGTTCTGCTAGTTCTCGGCCTCTGTATAGATCAAGATCTTTTCCTGTGAAGTGGGTTTACCTTGAGGACGAACCTTTTGATGAGTGGTTTGAAACCAATTTATATCGGAGTTAGCCCACATAGTTCATGATCCCGTATTTCTTGAAGATTTACAGCTAGAAGTTGTAACTTCGCATCTTGATAGACATATGCAGAATTCCATTCAATATAAGCTTACCTCTGAAGGAACACCAAACCTTTCTATGATCACTACTGCTCCTCAAAGTCCATCATCAACACCTCATACTTCCCAACCTCAAGCTACACCTTCCAACCCTCCATCTACAACTCACATTTCCATTGTCATCCCTACCACACCAGTTGTCACATCTATCCCTGCAACCATGGCAAACATGTATTCTCCTCTACATTTACCTGCTAACCCAGGGGCTATGCCCCAAGACTATCAGAGTAAGATTACTCCATTTGATGGTACTAGCAATTACAAGTGTAACAACATACCAAGAAAATGACAGACTATTTTGAAATATATGAAGTTGATGCTGATGATGTTAGAATGAGAGTATTTGTTCAAAATTTGACTATAGATGTTAGAACTTGGTTTAGAGACCTTCCTGCAAACATCGTTAATGACCTACAAGCTCTTTATCAGACATTCTTAAATAGATGGGAAAAGAAGAAAGATCCCCTCCACATTTTATCAGAATATGAAAGCCTGAAAAAGAGGCACCCAAGAAACTGTCCAAGATTACTGTACCAGGTTCAATAATGTTTACCACGCTTTCCCTCAAAATCTTATACCTCCTCCAGATTTGGCATTAATTAAATTCCCTGATGTATTTGATTCTGATATGGCATACCAACTTAGGGAAAGAGCTCCCCGAACCTTAGAAGAGACGCAAAGTATCGCTGTCAATGTTGAAGCCAACCTGATATCTAAATGAGCTAGAGCTAGAGCTGAAAGAAGGATACCTTTTAAAGAGGAACCATATGCCTTTGAACAGAAATTAGATGCCATTATTAAAGGAATGGACAGGCTTGGTGATAGAGTAGAAACAATTGAGAGAAAATCCCCTTGGGAGGGTCAACTAAGCAATACTAGTAGAAATCCAAATTTTAGGAAGAACCAAAATCCTAATACTAGAAAGACTGGACCTGACCAAAATATTATCCCCCCATTCCAGGAAAATTATGCTAAAGCCTCAACTTCTGATGAACCAACATAAGACACTCAAATTAATTTGATGGGACTCAACAATGAACAACAAGTCTTCTTAACCCAAGAGGATCAAGAAGCTCACATGCTTAAACAATTCCAAACTAAGTCAGGTGAATCATTTGACTTCAGGGAGGGATATGATACAACTATTTATGAAGTCCACAAACAATACAATCTGAGGAGCAGAAGAATAGATGTTCCTGAAACCAACAAACAGAAAGATACAAAACAGTCCAACAAAGGTAAGAGCAATACTACCCCTCTACATATTCTTTCTAGAAACGACCCTAATCCAAATAACCCAATTATTGAGGATGTATCCGATAATCAACCACAAAACAAACAATATTCCACTTCTATTCCTCCCAAAGGAAATGTAGAATAACCTCCAGAAGTTGATTTGGAAACAACTTCAGCCCATAACCCCACTCTTGAAAAGGAAAGAAACACAAAAAATACAACAGAGAAAGAGAATCCCACAGTCCAAAATCCAGGAACTCAAACTGAAAAACCTTTTAATCTTGAGGCTGAAGTAGGCAAATTAAAAATAGTAGTTCCATTATCAGAATTGGCTAAACATGATGTCTACAGAGGTCAAATAAGTAGATCACTCCAAATTTCTGTGAATGAAGATTCAGTAAATGTTTTTGATGATCAACTGGAATTGATTTTTGGCCCCGAGGTAAATGGAAAATCGGTAGATGGAGGAATCCCTCCTTTCTATGTAAGTCTGAACATACACGATAAAATACTTCATAATGTCATCTTCGATTCTGGTGCTTCTCATAACTTAATGCCTAAATCTGTGATGGAGAAATTGGACCTAGACATCACCAGGCCATATAAAAACCTTTTCTCTTTTGATTCAAGTCAGGTCAGATGTCTAGGATTAATCAAAGATTTATGTGTATCGCTATTCCAATATCTTGCCAAAACCATCTTAATGGACATAGTAGTAGCTGATATCCCACCAAAGTATGGTATGTTACTGTCTAGATCTTGGGGTGCAAAGCTTCAAGGATCTCTATAGTTGGACATGTCTTATGCTACTATTTTAGTATTTGGTCAACCTAAGAAACTGTACAGAGAAACTTTAATGAAATATGTAGTGAGTAGCCAGGAGAGACCTCAAAATTTCCCTATCTGCTCCATTCACTCTGATATGGATTATTTCATCCTTACAATGCTGAAACTGATCCTTTGAATGAAGTCAATGTTTTAGCAGTTGAACAAGAAGAAATTATAAATGAAAAGTCTAGTGTTCAAATTCAAGAAATTTCTGAGAACAATGACACATCAGATACTCAAAAGGAACCAGAAGAAACTAAAAAACTAGATCTTCCTATTAAACAAATCCCTGAGACTCCTGATACTAACTATGAACATGAGATCCTTTGGTACTTAGAATTTGATGGTTCAGTTAACAAGTTAGTAGCAAGAGTAGGAATTTGGGTGCACAATGTTGAAAATGATCATGCTGAAGGCCATGCTTACAGATTAAACTTTAAGTCCACTAATAATATGGCTGAGTACGAAGCCCTGTTGCTAGGTCTTAAACTGGTCAAAAGTTTAGGGGCCATTAGGGTATCAGTCCTAGGAGATTCTGATTTAGTCATTCAATAAATAAAAGGAAATTTCCTTATAAACAATACCAGATTAGTATCTTATAGAGGAACAGTGATTGAGATTCTCAATACATTTCTAGAAACTCAACTGGCTAAAATTCCAAGAAAACATAATTTGCATGCTCATAGCCTGGCAATGTTTTCCAGCACCTATAAACTACCATTTGAGCCCAATCATCAGTTCACAACTGAGATTAGACACAGGCCAGCCATACTTGACAATGTAAAGAACTGGTAAGTGTACGACAATGATATTCAGATTAACAACTTCTTGACCCTAGAGGAAGAGTTTTCTAGCACTAATATAGATATATATACTATTAGTGAGTTTGATCAAACCAGTCAGATAGAAACAGACATTTTAGCAGAAAGTGCAACTCAAATGCTTCACCCAACAAAATTTACCAATAAAGAAATACATGATCTCAAAGAAATGGACATTGATGAAATTATTGAAGGAGAATATGAAATTATTAATTTAAAAGATAATGAGTTGCCTAAAGGGTTAACTCCTTTGGAAGATCTCTTTGATTTTAATGATATCCCAAGGAAACCCAAGATGGAACCTCTAAACGCTGACATTGAAGACTATAACTTGGGAACTGAAGAAAATCCAAAAATGGTAAAATTATCCAAATCTTTTCCCCCTGAACAAAAACTCAAATATGTTGAATTAATGAGAGAATTTCAAGATGTATTTGCCTGGACCTATGAGGACCTAAAATATTATGATACCTCTATAATTCAACATACAATCCCTTTAAAGGAAAATAAAAAACCATTCAAACAAAAGTTCAGAAGGATTAACCGTGTATTGCTTCCCTTAATTGAAAAAGAAATCAAAAGAATGTATAAGGAGGGATAATTGCTCCTATCAGATTTTCGGAGTGGGTTTATAATTTAGTACCTACAAGGAAAAAGATTGGAGAAATTAGGCTATGTGTTGATTTAAGAAATATAAACAAGGTTTCTTTGAAGGACAATTACCCTTTACCTAAGATGGATCATATTTTACAAAGGGTGGTAGGTGCTTCTAGGATTTCACTTTTGGATGGGTTCTCAGGATATAACCAGATTCTGGTTTATCCTGATGACCAGGAAAACACTGCTTTTACAACACCATGGGGAACATTCAAGTATGTTAAAATTCCATTTGGACTTAAGAATGCAGGGGCAACTTTTTAACGAGCAATGGACATAGCCTTTGTAAAAGAAATTCACGATTTCTTGGTCATATATCTAGATGACCTGACTATTTTTTCTAAATCAGATCAACATCATTTAGATCATCTAAAACAAGTATTCTTAAAATGTAGACAATATGGCATTTCTCTAAATCCTAAAAAGTCCCTATTTGGTCTGGAAAAAGGCAAACTCTTGGGCCGTATCATCTCCAAGGATGGCATTAGAATTGATTCTGCTAGAGTAGAAGCCATTCTGCAAATATCCCACCCGAGAAATGTCAAAGAACTTCAAGTTTTCTTAGGAAAGATTAACTTTTTGAGAATATTTATATCTAATTTAGCTAAATTAATCAAATTGCTGGATAATATGTTGAAAAAGGATGCAAAATTTAAATGGACAGTAGAAGCCAAACAAGCGTTTTAAGAAATTAAAATGGCTTTGACTAGAGCACCGGTCCTGACAAGTCCAAAGTTTGATAGAGACTTCATAATATTTTCATTTGCATCAGAATACACCATTGCTACTGTTTTACTGCAAAAGGATGATCAGGGATGTGAGAAACCCATAGCCTTTTTCAATAAAGCACTAAGAGATGCACCATTAAAGTACAAAATCATGGAAAAACAAGCCTATTCACTTGTGAAATCTATTAAAGACTTTAGAGTCTATATATTGTACTCCCATGTAATAGCCTATGTGCCAAATGCTGTTGTCAAAGACATCCTGACCCAGGATGGAATTGAAGGCAAAGAAGGTAAATGGATTGCTACCATATTGGAATATGATATTGAAATAAAACCCACAAAGCTTATAAAAGGATAAGGATTGGCCAAACTCATGATTGAAACAAATTGCCAAGCCTTGGATATTAATGAACTAGATAATGAACAAGAGATGGCGACTCTACAGATCAGCCAAGCCTTCTTAGATTCACCTTGGTATGCTGATATAATTTTTGTATTATTAAACCTGCAAGCTCCTCCAGGATTATCCAAAACAAAGAAAAGGTTTTTAAAGATGAAAGCTTCAAAATTTTGTATTTTAGATAATGTTCTCTTTTGGAAAAATCATGAAGGTATTCTATTGAATTGTTTAGTAAAAGAATAAGCTGACAAGGTTCTTAAATAATTTCATGTAGGAGACTGTGGTGGACACCTTTATTGGAGATCAACTGCATACAAAATCCTCAGAGCTGGATTTTATTGGCCAACCTTGTTCACTGATGTAAAGAAATTTATTACTGCTTGCCACAAATGTTAGATTTTTGAGGGCAAGAGGAAACTGTTACCCTTACCCCTGAGACCAATTTCCACTGAAAAGCTCTTCCAACAATGGGGATTGGACTTAATTGGAGAAATCCACCCTCCCTCTTCTGGCCAACATAAATGGATTCTTACTACCATAGACTATTTCACCAAATGGATAGAAGCCATTCCTTGTAGACAAGTTAATGACACAGTCATTATAGGGTTCTTAGAAACCAATATACTGTCTAGATTTGGTTGTCCTGAAAAGATTATCACTGATAATGCTGCTACCTTCAAATCCAAGAAAATGATAAGTTTTTGTAATAAATACCATATCACCTTAGGCCATTCCACAGCCTATTACCCTCAAGGTAATGGTCTAGCTGAGTCTTCCAATAAAAGCCTAATTGATATTATTAAGAAATTATTGGAAGAAAACAAGAGAAATTGGCACAAGAAACTTACTAATGCACTGTGGGAAGACAGACTCACTACGAAGAAATCTATTGGAACTAGTCCTTATGAACTAATCTATGGTTTGGAGGCTATATTTCCTTCATCTTTGGGAATTCCTGTAATCAAATTACTTCAGGAGGCTCAGGTGGAGCCCAATGATATTCAAAGGAGAATTAACCAAACCATTTATTTGCAGCAAACCAGAGAAGAAGTGTATCAAAGATCTCAATTAGTGCAAGAGAAACTTAAGAAAATTTTTGATAAGAAAACCAACGCAAAAGATTTCTACTTCGGAGACAAAGTTTTGAGATGGGATTCCAGGAGAGAAGACAAAGGAAAACATGGGAAGTTTGACTTCCTTTGGAAGGGACCTTTTATTATCCAGGCCTTACAAGGGAACAATACTTACTTTTTGAAGAATTTGGACGATACAGAGACAGGAGAAGTACCAGTTAATGGTCGGATGCTGAAACATTACTTTGATCCAAATTTTTAATGTATTCTGATGTTAACATGTACATACTATATCCTTGGTAATGTCACAGTTTGGATTGGATAGTAGCTTGTTGGAGTTGAAGCCCGAAGAGAAGGCCCTAAGCTTCACAAGTGGTACTGCCATACATACAATAAAGCAACCAGCAGAAGGAGATTTCAGAGCACAATCATAGTCATTCAGAAGGCCATCTAACCTGCTGTTTTTTATTTTTCACCAGGAAAAGCTATCCCTAAGTGGAGCCAGTGTTATGCTCCTATACCAATAGGTGTCATATTTCATGATTGAGTTGATGAGCTCTGTAATATGTTCATACCTTTCCTTGTTGCAAAGGTTTTCCATATTTTCAAAAAATCAAAAAATTTAAAAAATGTAAAGAGGGTATACCCTAAAAAAAATTCAAAGGGTAAAAAGAATAAAATGGTCAAAAAAGTGAAAGAAATGAACCCCAAACAAAAAATAGACCAGGAAAGTGTGCAAGTCCAAATGCCACTACTATTTCATTTTCTGTAATAAAAAATTGTGTGCAGCTTGTTAAACTTTTGCCACAATTTATGAAGAGTCAAACAACTTAAACTTGGCTTATTCATATTTGAATTTCATGCTGTAGAATAGAGAATAAAATCTGACCAAACTGTTTAATCTTGGAAGATGAGTAGATAGGTAGAGTAAATAAAAAGGAGATCAACAGTTTAATCTGAGCCCTTGGATGTAATAAGTGTAGACTTATGTAGGCTTGCCATGTAAAAGAAAAGGATGATTTGATAAGGGTTTTCCAGTCTAAGTGCACCCAAATAAAGAAGAAAAAATGTCAGGCTAAAGTAGGTAGGGTAGGTAGATGGTGTTGCAAAGTGATAATTGTGATGAAAAATGTTTCTAAATGTGTTAACTTTTACTTTTATCATAAAGTGCAAGGCAGACATTTCACTTGATGCAGTTCAAGCAAGACAAGGTTAAATAACTAACTTCCATTCACATGTCCCCTAAAGATTTCACTAATTTTCCTAAGTATTAAGGCTTTTGAAAATCAAAGGGGCTCAGAACATTTCTCTGACTTCTGGAGGGACTGGACCCTCGACCCAATGATCTAAAAACCTTAATACTCATAAATCATCCATCTGTCATTCATTTCATTTCATAAAGTTTACCTAAGTGAAAAAACTTATTTTACTTAGGAAATACATAAATATCACTTGAAAACCCCCTTTTTCCACTTTAGCCTAAGTTTTTATGTGAATTTTTAACATTGGCTTAACACTTAATTTTCATTCTATTTCATATTAATTTTTAACTATTATTATATAAATCCCGAAAAAATTAACCATTCCTGTAATATGTAAATATATTAAACCCCCACACTTTATATAATTCCCGCCCTGATGGTATATAAACATTATATAGTTAATAGGGATTAATAAATTTATCTAAAGTTTATTAATAACCTACTCCGCCACGTCATATGGGATTAATTAACCATTTGGGTTAATTAATAAGCATTACCCAACCAATCAAAATGCTCCCGAAACAATTAAAACACAGTTTATTACACCGGGCCCGCTGCATTAACTCCCCACCATCTCCAAAGCCCGTTAGCTATCCGATCATCACCTTTTTATCCAACGGTTGACAGTGATATCGCGCCCCCTAGTGACCGCGCTTTAACTCACGATCACCAGGCGATTTTCCACCCGTACATTCGCCATGCATCGCTCGTTCCATATGCTTGCTCGCCCGCGGTCTGAAACTGCCCGATTCCAAAAGCGGTGCGATCAAACCACTTACCACCCTCCGCGTAACGACAAACGTCCTATCACGTTGACGTCATCCGCCCAATAAATGCTAAAAAATACCCGCCAAACTTAGTTATGTTAAATAAAATTGACTAAACGTCATTTTCACTATTATTCTCTGTAAACTGTGCTCCCATGCAAATTAACGTCCAATCGATTGTTCGAGCATTCAGCCCACCACCCGGCCGAGAAACTCCAGCATTGCACTTTGCAGCCCATCATTCAACCTGCAATTACAGAGTTTACCTCCTTAATCCAGATATTTACCCAATTTACTCTGCAACCCTGCAATTTCAGTTTTCTACTGAGAATTTTACCAGAGAAGACCAGATTCAAGCTAAAAACAATCTATAGCTGCCATAAAAAAGACTCCAAACCTACTGTTTAGTCTGTTTTCCCATAGAAATCCCGAATTCCATTTTGAATACACAAAAACCAAATATGGAAACTACCATAGCCCTGAATGTCGCGCCCATGAACGCACCCCATAAAGACTTAGATTATTTACCCCTGGTCGATAAAGATTTTCAAATAAAAGATTTATCAGGTGATAGTAACCATCTCAAAATATTCTTCCAATTCAGAGATAGGTATCTAAACAACTCTGACATTTTTGGACTATGGGAATCTAATCTTCCCATGTATTTCCTCCCCTCAGTCCATGTTTTCCTAGATATCATTCATCAATGTTGTGCCAACTATGATCCTATCCATAGAGAAGTTATGTCCCCATCCCAAAGTGTTCTTTTTCCCATAACTGCTAAGTCCATTAATGAAATGATACAATTCCATTCCACTCAGCCCCTTGCTCCTCTTTCCTTGAGATATCTACTTGAAAAAGCCCCTCAGTTGCCCAAATCAGAGATAACCCGTATTGCTCAGATGTTTATGTTACCAAACTATCAACCCAAGGGTTCACTCTTTATCTGCAGACCTTTTTCACTGAAACTGGTAGACTTATTGTTGACATGATATTCATGATCATGGGATTTAATACCAGTGAATATGTTGATAATATTACTCTAGTTTTGTTGTCAATATTTACTCTTGGACAACCCCTTGCTGTCAGGTATGACTATGCCACTTTCATTGCCAATAAAATCCATGATCATTTCATGAGTTTGGATAGGGAAGGCGTTTTCAAATACACAACTTTTATATACCATCTTTTGTTATACCATCAACCAGACAACTTTCCTTTCCCTATCATGAAATTGGACTCAAAAGGAAATCGGAGGTCTATGATCTTTTGGAGCTCAATCTTTCATAAAACTCTGGAGTCCCCTTATACCTATAATGAATTCATTTACTTATTTGTACATCCAACATCCACTTTGTTGATAGGAGTTCCCCCTCCTATAATCACTGGTGACATGAAGAAGATTCTCCAACTCTCCAAGCAGTACATGATAGGTCACTGATACCTGTACCAAAATCACATAGAAATTAGAATGTATGGGTGTGAATTTTTCCCTTTCAAGTTGCCTAAATATGTGCCCATGAGATTGTTTGCACTAGAGTATTTTAGACAGATCATAAATGTAGACTTAGTCCATTTTTGTGCTGCCAAGAAGAAGGCTCAGTTAAGAATAAAGAACCAACTAGGCCCTTTTGTCATCAATTCTAGGGATGCATGGCAAGAAGCTGAAAAGATTTTAAAAGACCACCTTAGATTGAAGAAGAGCTTTTGGTGGGTGCCATATGACCCAAATAATTTCATATGTGACAGAAGGACAAGAAACAGGCTGTTAGTTTATATACATCATAAGATCCTAGAAATTGAACAGTTTGCAAATCAGGATGAATGGGTAGAAGGGACCCTAATAGAAGAAATTAGTGAGGAAGAAAAGATGGAAAATGCTATGAAAGATCTTGAGAAAACCCTTGACCTAGACTCTTTTGGACAGGTATCATTCAAGCTACCTCAACAATCAGAAATTGGTACATCCTCTACTGCAACTTCTCAACAGTCTGCACAGGAAACCAACATACCAGCTATAGGGACTTCCAAAGGCAAAGAAATAGAGTCCACAGATCAGCCTGCAATGTCTAGAGAACAAAGTCAAGTACAAATTCCTCCAGTCCAAGCTAAAGCAGCAGAAAGCCTAGCATTGCAAACTCCTCTAAATGAGGAAAGGCATAAAAAGAGGGACAAAGAAATCACCACACCTATCAGCGGACCTACGGAAGAACCTGGAGCAAAGAGGAAAAGACTGAACTCTCTGTGAGAAGAGGAAATAATTGAAGAAACTGTAGATAACCAGAGAGAAGAAAGAGCTAGGCAACAAACTTTTACAGTAGGAGGAACATCTGCCAGCTCACAGATGCAAGATTTAGAAAGACAACACAGTACAAAAGTGTCATCCCTCAAGCCACAAAGCAAACAGGCCTCATAAATTAAGAAAACCTTCACAGAGATAAAAGCCAGAAATGATCCTGTAAGGCTTCAAATCTATAGTCAGTATTTGAAAATGGCCCCCACAAACCAGCAGAGATTAATGTCAGCCTATGACATTAAAAAAGGAAAAATGTTGATGAGTTACTTTAAGCCAAAGGTGCAGCAACCCCCGTCAGCAGCAGATTACATCAGAATAAACTTGGAGGTCCTAGCCAAAGATATTCATCCTATGGACCAAATTGAGCTCCACAAGCAAACTGGGGAAATGGTTTATTCCACGCTGACTGACAAAGCAATGCTGGCCCATAAGTTACAAAATTCCTTGGATAATACAACTGTTCAATTAAATTTGGAGAAAGCCTCTTCTCTGGCCAATGATAACAGAATCAAATCATTAGAAGAGATCATCAGTGGATTGGGAAATGATCCCAAAGATGTTAAAGGCATAAAGACACTAATCAAGAAAAAGGAAGAAAACATTGTTGCCCTAAGGAAATAGCTGAAAGTACCTCCCTCAAGGCATCCACAAACTGCAGAAGTTATACAACAGAAATACGAAGAAGACATGATGGACCTGCTCTTGAAACTTAACGAAAGATTAAATGATACAGAGCAGGCATTAGAAAAAGCACTGAAGGAAAAGCAGGGAGAGTCGACCTCTCAGCCTCCTGAGGTAATCCCCATAGTCTCAACTAATCCCTCTACACTTGGAACAACATTAGCTCCAACTGTCCTAGCAGTCACAACATAGGTAATTATAGGTACATTAATAGCAGGTACAACACTAGGTAGCAATACTAATATGAGCACTGAAGAATTGATAAAGGCCATGGAAGAATTGAAATTACAAGTTACAGAGTTGAAATAGGTAAAAGAACAATGGGCTAAGGCAGAGAAAAATTATGATATCTCCAAAATAAGTGTTGTGGAAAAAAATAGGTAGATCAAAGCCTTAGAAAGTAAAGTAAAAACATTAGAATAAGAGCTCACTTTTGATAAGCCCTTGGTAGAGATCAGGAAAATCCTTTGGGCTAATATCATTCAGTCTATAAATGAAATATGGCCATCAATCCAAGTAATCTATGAGTAGATAGACTTAGTAAAAATAGCCCATGGAGCAATTCAGCAAACAAGAACACAGTTGGGTAAAATGCTAGAAGAAGCCAATAGGCTTATACAGTTTTTGAATAACAGAAATAGAGAACAGTTGGAAGTAGTTGGCATCTCAGATAGGATAGACACCATTTTAGAAATCAAAAGAGTTCTAACCAAAAGAACTTTGATGCAGAACTTAGAGAGAAGGTGTCAGGATATGCAGGTGGAGATCAATTCTTTTATGGAGAAGTTCACATTTTTGCAGAGTAAAGGGCTACCAAGTCCTTTGGTCATTAATGATAAGTTAATGAAACACATTGATTATGTAGATAAATTGAATAAGTATGTTGGCAATCAAGCTAGCCCATCATCAAGTGCAGCAGGAGTGAAATCACTCCCCATAGGCCGAGTTCTCTACGACAGCTTAGAGAACTTATTTTATATTAAACATGAGGTAAAGCACTTATTCACCATCCAGCCTAATTTTTTCAGATATACAGAGACTGATGAAACTCTAAGGAGACTTCAGAAGCACAAATTGTAAGAGCATAAATGGTGGGAAGATATGTTAGAAATTTTGTAAATTTACCTTTGGTAAAATGTAAATTTTGGGCTATTTACCTTGTTGAGATGAATAAAGATGAACAGGGGTCAAAACAAGTCGAAGAGTATCAGAGCAGGTAAAGAGTATCAGTCAAAACAGGGCATTCGGCACGAAATTACTAAAGAAGACAATAGTAAGCCAAATAAAAGGACCTGCCTCCAGCAAACTCAGCACAAATAGAAACAACACAACATCTGTTTGCTTTTCTCCTATCTTCGAGACTAGCTGTCTCTATTTTCTTGTAAAAATAATTTGTCATCACAATATATCTCACTCTGTTATGAGATATTTTGTGTAAAATATTTTGTATAAATACTCTCTCAATTGGAGTATTGAGGGTGGATTCATATACATTGTTGTAATACTGGTTTTTTGGAGTAAAGTGCTGATTGGATCAAATTTGCGTATGGTTTGCTGGACAAAAAATTAATGCAAGGGACTTTTCACAGATTTCTTGAATCAAACATTGGATCAATAAGTCTTCTATACCTTATGTTTTAAAGTTTTCCTTGTTTATTATATCACCTTTGTTTCACATCTAAATGATAAACAAAAAAGAGTAATTTAGAATATGCTTGATTGCACTCTGTCTTCAAAAGTTATCATTTTCTATGTTTTCTTCTGAATTAGAATAAATAGTGAAATCTTAATTTCTCATGTTTTCTAGTTCTGTCACTTTGATTATTTATTAAAGAATACTTAACTGCTCTTTATTAGTAATCATCTACATTCCCTCTTCAAATAGAGAAGGATTCTTAACTGCCCTTTACCTATTTGAAAACATTTCATTTATTCTAAGTCTTTATTTGTTCCCTGTTTGATTATCTTGCTCTGTGAAACCATCTTTTGTAAGAAACCCAAATCCAGTAAATCCATCTTACTTGACTCCATTAGCCCAATGGCCTAAACTACTCAGTCTTATCCCTTTGCTATTGAATCTCACCACCCAAAATCAAACAAAACTCCCAAACTTCACAACTAGCCTAATATCTTTAAAAAACAAAGCTAAAACTTGAAGAGAGAGCCCTCTCTAAATGCAGATTGGCTAGAATCTGTCTAAAAGATTGGTTTGCAGTTACCTCGGCCTCCTTTCCCTTTCTTACAACTTTTTGGAAAACCTGAGTGATAACACTGTGACAGCATTTGTTTTCGTGCAGACCCCTGGTCGCGTAGCTCTACCAACCGGGCAGTGTAGTTTATAGTCCTACACCTCCTTACAGCCGCATGAAGTGCTAAGACTGTGCTACCATTATGTACTCATTGGGCCAGATCCCCAGGGTTTGGCTTCAATTGGCTTCCATTTACCCTTCCCAGAAATGGATCTCCATTCAAATTCGCGAGCTGAATTGCTCCACCATCTGTAATCTCCTTGATAACATGTGGCCCTAGCTAGTGCATCTGAAATTTTCCCAGAAACTTATCAAACTTACTGTCATATAATAAAACTATATCATTTACCTTGAAGGTGCGCAGTTTGATGTACTGATCGTGCTAATATTTTTCATGTCCCTTCTGAACATGCTGATAGAATCCAGCCAAAAACCTATCCTCCTCGAGCTCTATTAGTTGAAAGAGCCTTTATTCTAAGGCTCTGTGGTCCACCATTCATGTGAAAGCTGCTATGCGTAGACTAGGCACAATGTATTTCATAGGCATTACAGCGTCTACACCATAGACCAACCTAAAAGGTCTCTGACTATTAAGATTTTTACAAGTAGTTCTGTAGGCCCATAGCACTACTGGTATGCACACATCCCAGTCATTCCGCTGCGCATTGCAAACCTTCGTCAGTGCATATCCAATATCTTATTAAAAGCCTCAACCGTTCCATTGCCCTGAGGATGATATGGCATACTCTTCTGATGGTAAACCTGGAACTCCTCTGACCGTTTCATTGAGAAAATTTGTATTGCGATCGCTCATCAATACCTTCAAGCAACCAAACCTGGTCAACACATATTCGAATAAGAATTTCGTTGTTGTTTCCCCTATACAGTCTTTCACAAGTTGTGCCTCTACCCATCTGGTCAAATATTCGGTCGTGGTGATGATATATCGCATGCTCGTGTTCTTGCTTGGAGGCTGAATCAACCCAATCAATTGTCCATTTCTCAAATGGCTGCAACGAAACCTGCGGATTCAAAGGTATCTCATCCCTCTACAACAACCTTCCCATCCTTTGACATGCGTTGCATGCCCTGCAATATACTTTAGAATCCTTATGCAGTGTCAGCCACCACAACCCAGCGTTCAAAATCTTCTTGGAGCCGTCACTATGGTCAGAAAGTGGATAATGTCCGCAAAGTGATTATCTGCTATGCACATCGTGAAGAGTTGCATGTCAGGCAACCCTTCCTCCAAATTGGTAGGCTCCTCCCCTGTTTCAATGTGCGATAGATGGTCTGGCCACACGTTCAACCTTCCTGGCTTCACAATCACCTCAAAATCATACTCTTGAAACAACAATAGCCATCTACATATCCCCCCCACCCCCAACACAGGCTTACTGACTAAATATTTCAATGCAGAATGGTGTATGTACATCTTGAAATGTCTCCCTAGTAGGTAATGTATGAACTTCTGGAGCGCGTACACCATAGCCAACCCCTCACGCTCTGTTGTCGAGTAATTCTTTTTAGCCTTAGACAACTTCCTGCTCGCAAACACTATAGGGTGATCCAATTCTCCTTCACCAGCCTATGTTAGCACTACTCTTAGCGCAATACATGAGGCATCTATATGCACATGGAACTCCTTCTTCCAATCCGGGAAGACTAGGATCAACACAGTGACCATTTTCTCCTTCAGTACATCCATGTTGTGCTGACATTCTTCATCCCAACAGAAGGTAGCATCCTTCTTCAGTAGCTTTTCCATAAGCGTGGTAATCTGAGCATAACTTTTGATGAACTTCTGATAATATCTGGTATGTCCCATGGTTGCGCGTAGCTGTTTAACACTCCTTGGTGCTTACAAATTGATTATCATCGTGATCTTAGTGGGGTCCACCATAAGTCCTTTCCTGCACACCACATGACCTAGCAAGATCCCAAAAGGGACATAGAACAAGCATTTCTTTAGGTTTAGAATAATATGGTACCTTCATCATGTATCCAACATTAAGCGCACACTGTATACATGGCACTTAACTAGTCCAAACATGGTCCAGTCATCAAAATAAACCTCCAAGAACTTGTGAGTGAACTCCTTGAATGCCGCGATGACCACACGCGAGAAGATCACCAACGCATTCTTAAGTCCAAATGGCATCACTGTATACTAGAAACATCCCCACTTTGTTGTGAAGGTGGTCTTATTCCTTTCTTCGGGCGTGATATTTATCTGATGGTATTCAGAGAACCCATCAGTTAATGAATAGGCCTACTGCCTACCAACATTATCCATTACTTCATCTGTGAATGGAGTTGGAAAAGGATCATGAACAAAAGCATCATTCAGTTTCTTGAGATCTATGCAAATCCTTATTTCATCCTTCTCCTTATTTTCCTGAATGACCATTGGACTCACCCAATCAGATTCCTCCACTGGTTGAATAATACCCACTGCAAGCATCTTGTCCAACTCCAAGTGGACCTTTTCCTTATATTTGGGATTAAGGCAATATGGCCTCTTCTTAATAGGCTTCACGTCCGGTTTCAAGGTTATTTTCATCACTCCCAAATTGCCTATGATTCCTTTAAAGAACAAAAATTTTGTGGGAAATAAATCCTAATATTTGTGGAGCAACTCAGCGACTTTATCCACCATAGCATCATCCCAGTAGTCCACTATCTTTGCAAAATTTGGTTCCATTTCTATACAATGTTTACCTATTTAGTTTTCAATGGTGCGGTGATGTGAGGATTCTCTATCTGTGATCCCTCTACTTCACGCTGACCTTCTACTTCTGGGATGTTAATATTCCTTGGATACCCATCCTCTCCTTCAACAGTCATATTATAGCATTCCAGCGCATGGCGCAATTGGGTGCTCCAATCTAGTTGAATCAATTCCAAGGGATCCAGTGAAATTTTGAAGATTGCTGCCTTAACCTCCTGCAACACTTCATCAATACTCTCGATTCTGTCTTCAAAGTTGAACTTCCTCATGAACCCCTCTCTTAAGATATCCCATTTTGAGGTGCCGTGGTGAAGCTCTATTTCCAAATACCAGTTCATATGGATGATGTCCAAAGTGTGATAGAAAATATGCACCCACTCTAGTTGTGGCTTCGTTCCATAAACCTCAGTCCATTTTGCCAAATGATCGCACAAATCATTTCTCCCATCATAGTTCTTAGTCAACTGTACCTTGGGGCAACCAAAGCACATCCTCATCATCCTCCTATAATCGCGCCATTATTCAAAACTGTCTTTATGCGTACCCCACCATCGTGCAGGCATAGCACGTAGTGCTAAATCCAACACTTGTAAGCGATGCTTCTCAGGTACTTCCCTTTCAAATGCATCCAGAAATTTATCTACATTAGTTAGACCATCATAATAAGGCAAACTTCTTACCTCGAATGATACACAGTGTAGTGATTTAGTCATCATATTACATCGCAACGTAGATACTTCATGTAACCTATTCTGCCAGTGCTCTAATTCTTCATCTGAATCTGATGTATAGGAGTTTTCCCAGTCCCACACAATTCATCCATCGGCGGTTGGATTAACCCAATCTTGGTCCTACACTATTATCTTATAGATCTGGTCGAAATCATCATCGCTTTCCTCATAGTCACAGACCGGTTCAGTATAGCGTAGTCCTTCTAGAGGGTCCAATGGTACTACCACGTGGAGCGTTTTCCTTTCAAATGACATTGTCTGCTTCTTCAAATTGACGACCCCATTCATGTCGATATCCCAATCAATTCCCAGGACTGCAGGATATGGATTACGATCATCAATAATATTTATTACTTCAAAGTCAACCAACGCAATCACACCTTCTATATCTACAGTTTCTCCATGCAATCTCCCCATAGGGATAATATTCTGTTGATTTTCCATTCTTAATTGAATCGGAGACCACTGCAGCACAAGCCTCCCCATTTTTTACCAAGTCTGTATAGGCAAAACATTCGCATCCAACCCTAGATCCAAAATAACTTAATCCATCTCGTATTCTCCTATTTGTGCGGTGAGCCTCATCTCGCATCCTATTCTTGTCTTATGTCTACCGATCTTTCTAACCATGCAGTGCCCATTAGAAGCATTATCCCTACCAGCACATTTGTTTATCAACTCCTGTGTTCCTTTCACAAACCTGTTGTCACACAGCAATTTCATGCAAGTCTCCAAGAAAGTAGTAAGCATGGAGGGGTCAACCTTATCAGATAGCCTATCCCGACTTCCAGAGGTAGAGGCTTTAGCGAAGCTTTCCTTTGCTTTCATGAACGTCTCCTTTTCACACTCCAGTTCAAACCCAACTTCTTTTTCTGGAGCCTTGCGGACCCATCCACCTTCTTCAGACTGTTTTCCCTTATCGTCACCAGTTGTCACACCACTTCGTAACACATTGGGATCCTCTTCGTGAGGCTCTGCCCTCATCATGTGTAGGTTCTGGGTAGGCTGCTGAGGTTGTGCCTTCTTCTCCTGCATTTTAGCTATCAATATAGGGCATTCTTCTATCACATTGTCAAACTGAGTACAACACTGGCATGATAGGTGTGTCTGGCTTGTACACTCCCGCGTGTAGTGTCCTGGCACTCTGGAATTATAGAAAATAACTTGCCCTCAACCTCTACTTGGTACTTCGCCTCCTCGGTCTCGTCCGCGACCCTGATATCCTCTGCTAGCTCCCCCAGTGCCTTGATCCAAAGGTCGAGTTTCTATTTGCATTCGATACATGGGAGTTCTTTCCATAATTAACTCATAGCTACGATAGTTACGCTCATCATGGCATATCAATTTACAGAAGTTGCAGAATAATTGTTGCGGTGTCTATAAATTTTTTGCAGTATGTGGCAATTGTCTGTTACATGTTTTCTTGCTACTTGACAGATAGCGCACCACAACACGGGCCCTTTACTTAGTCCTGCTCGGGCTTTCTGTATTAGAGGCATGGGCCCTCCTTTTTCCATATAATTCGCAAAAATAGGGCAATGATCCTTATCATGCCCCTAGTTCTTACACTTGAGGCACCAAACTTCTTCGCACACTTTCGGTTGAGCTGCTTTTTCCTTCTTCAAGCTTTGAAACTCTAGGCAGAGGTTCTGCAACTCCGCATGAATCTGTTGAACTCCCAATGTCACATCTTGGATAGGTGTCTCATGTAATGTCATTGCGATCTCCAGTGCTTCTGCCTATGTACCTATCATTTGTTGTGATAGGGCAATCCTTAAGTGAGGCAGGAGCGCGACTATAAACCAGTTGTGGTGCTAACTGTCTGTGAGATTCATATTGGCTTCACGGATTCCGTACTTCAGTCTTTGGTCTAGCTCCCATGGTGTTTCTCCGATCCTCATCACGATTTCCTTAAACCCCACTACCAACTGTGTTTCAGACTTAGGCCTACCGAATTCCTTGTTCAAAGCAGTTTGAGTGTTTACTAATGACTCCATTGGGTTATTAGTGCAGTACTTACTGTACCATGTCAACGCGCGATCTTGTAGAGAAGTAACTAATTGTGATTTCTTCATATGATCATCTGCAATAATTTTTGTTGTCCACATGGCCTTCGCAACGAACTAAAATTGGTTTGGGTCCTCATTTCCCAAGCCCTTGAAAATGAGAAATCTCATCATATTCAACATATTGAATGTTGGCAGAGGTGGTGGTGGTGTGGGCGAAGGTGTATGTTGTGGGGTTGAAGGTGGAGGTGGTGTGGATGGATGAGGTATTCGCGGAAATCGTTGCCTTATTAATTGGACAACACTCTGCGGCGAAGCCTGCACTTCTCCCTTGTCGTCACTCAGAGGAGGCTCAAACAACGGGCTGTATTCAGGGCTTGTTCTCCCTCTATCCCTAAAGAACTTTCCACTTTGCGTAGCTCCAAACATCAAGGTAATGGAATAACCTACTTTTCACACAAGAGCATCTTAATCCAAGTATTCAAAGATCTCAAATTCTTACCTCGTGGTCCCTTGAAAAAGCGTCGCTCTGCTTCAATGTAGTTGACTGATGTACCTACCACTAATTCTGTCACGAATCCTCCTATGACTTGATCAAGCCAGTGATCGATGGCATGCATGAGCTTATCTTCAGAAGCTTCCAATCTCTGTACTAGATCCGGGGAACACACTATTGGACTGTCAAGCCTCCACCTTCCTTGGTCGTCTGCCAATCTAGCGATCCACTTGTATAGTTCAATCGGGAAGGTGCATAATAAGATCTCGTGTATTTCTGTGTAAAAATATCTGTCCAACCATTGTTCTTTCGTTAGGCGGGGAGTTTTGGTCTCTTGCACTGCGAATTCAAGGATCTTCCTATCCAACCACTTCCCAATTTATTTCTTGGTCAAATTCCAATGATGCGACATCACACATCTCTTGATGCAGATCTCGCTCTCGACAATAGAACCATTTTTTGGCTTAGTTGGTCCTGACCCAAGTTTAGAGTTAATTTCACCAAACAAATCCCTACACTACTGGCCCTTTTGAAATCAATCTGTAGAGTGTGGACTGAAGTCTCACTCGAAGTAGTATGGGGGGATGCTGGAACTAAGTTTATGCACCTAGAGATGAGCATGATGTCATTTTATGCCCTAGATATTCCTTCATGCAGATCGATAAGCCTTTAGGGCTTATCAATATAACTACCCTTAATCAGCTTCTATACTTCCATGAACGTTTATGACTGTCTTTCGCGGACCCTAAATAGGTGAATCCACTACTTACACACATCAAAGATTATGTATAACCCAATAATTACTCAGATTAGCTTAAGTGTTCGATAGCTTCAACATACAACAAGATAGTCTTCTCGTAAACAGTTAACAATAATTGCATTCATATAATAGTATAAGTCGTGTAAAGTCGCGCATCAATACATCATTATTTCATAAACCCATTATAACATAAGGCGCATTGTTTAGGGATAAATTCCCCTAGGGTCTTGGGTCTATACCCTAGCAGATTGGGGGTTATCTACAAACAAAAACATGCATTCGACACAACCATGATGCTAATATAATCAAACTACACGAAGAGAGGTGCACCTGGGGTCCTTTGTTTGGGAAGATCTAGCTAGGGTCCAAACCCTCTTGGAGTTCCTTTCGATCCTTCAACCTGCAAAATAATCAATTCTAGAAAGCACAGTAGTATATTGAACAAGCATCATAAAGAAATCATCTTCATAGCATATTGAAAGGTAGTTAGCTATACAATTAAAACAATCATCCATATGTGAATCATAACATTGATATCGTAAACATGAAGAAGATTTATATCAGGAACAAGACAAGTGTTTCTTTTATTATAGATAACTAAAGTACAGAAAGGAATGATTTCACCTGAGTCTTCCTTTCGTAGGCTCCAAGCGGAACCATCCTCCGGATTCATCCAGTCTCAAGCCTTCAAAAAACTCCTTCCATGACTTACTCCAAGATATCTCAAGTAGTGGAAAGACATCATAACTCAAGGAAACAAGGGTTTCCTATAATGGGGGAAGTGTTGGAAGCACAAGGATCTTCAGACCTGGTAAGGGATAATCTCAGTAGAGTGATTTTTCTCTCTATTCTCTCTCTCCTCCTTAGGCCTTCCCATTGAAGCCTTTTTATACTTCTCCCAAAGTAGTTTTTTAGTTGGGAATTCATTGGAAACAGTTGGGCCACAGGCACTAATAGGTAATCAATAAGTAAAACCCGTGATCTCCGCCCGAAATTAAGGAGATTTAATTTTTTTAATTGTTTTAAGACATATACGCAGGTTGGGTATACACAAACCCGCGTACACATGCATTTAGCTCAATGCAATGTCGCGTATAGGGAGTAAAACACTGTTTTTTAAGTATTTGGATCATGTCTGGAAGGAGGGGTTGCCCTAGGCCATGAGTGTAGCATCACAAACATCAAGAGTGAGATTTGGAGCTATAACAGATGCCCCCTAATATATGAGGTCAGAAAGGGTACATGATGGCCGAAATGTATTAAAGTAAGCACATGGAAAGGAAAACTGTCAAAAACTGAGAAGGACTTCACCAGATTTCAACCTACCAAGCCACAAAAGGAGATCAAAAAGAAACATTGTCTGAGGCGGGCATACGCATGCTCAAAGAAAGTAAAGCATGTCCGCATATCAAGTACAAGCGGATCCACTAAGTATACAAGTATAAAAGACTGGAAAATACATAATGGATCACCTGATCACGATCGAACAAGTACATGTTTGAATATCACATATAAGAATGTCAATGGTGCTGAAAGATGAAGTGGATCACTGATATCAAATAATGATCCCATAAATACCAAATGAACATGATGGAGTAATATGGTACTACACTACAAAATCAGGTGCCAACATATAGAATGTCGCCACAAATGACTGCAACATATAAGGTGGAGTAGTATCAACTAGCAGCAACATGAGCAATTGTCAAGTGAACCAATGAATGCTAATGCAGCCTGAGGTCTTCACTGACCACCGTGGTACATTTCTACACCATGGGAATAAATGATCTGAAGTCGACCATGTGAGAAATTGTTTGATTACTGGTCATTGATGTATACTGTTAACAAATGGGAGACTACTCACCAATAATGATAATGAGAGTCAAGGTATCCAATACAATCTAACAAGTGTGAATAGATGAGATGTAGTCGAACACCTATAAGAATCTATCAATCAGGAGACAAGGATGGTTTCCCACTGTCGATAGTGAAGGATTTGCCATTAATGACTGCAAACCCCAAGGTATTGCCAAATGGACTCTAGATATTTGCCCTAAAGCAATGAGTAGTAGTTGATAGGGAAAGATCTACTAGAAGGAAGGTATTAAGGCATCCTTCATCAATCTAGCATGAGTGTAACCCATAGGCGAATAATGTGGAAGGAATCAGACGAAAAAGGATGTAGTAACCCGACTAAAGTACGTTTCTGACGTACACAAGATGGGGTTAGCGCATGACAGAAACCCTTAGAACTAACCAATAATGAAAACTAACACAGAGGCGAGGTATCCACCAATAGGGTCAAATGGAAACCAAGGTACTGCATGAATCCCAATGTGTGATAGTGTAAGTTGATGTTGAACACAAGGGAAACCACTCAGTCAAAGACCCATGATACTGATTGATGCTGAGCAGAAGGTGACCTATCAATAATAAAAATAGGGCCAGGGTATATCTCTAAGCCTGTCCTTAGAGCAAGATGTCGTTGTCGATAAGGACAAGAACCGCCAGCAAGAAGTCAATGGAGACCTTCTCAAACCAGCACGAGTAAAGGACCAATATAGTTGATGTGATGATAGACAAGACACTGAAAACCAGGGATGGCCAACTGAGAAATGAGTCAAGAGATACCGCAGAGAGGCTGACTCAGGCTAACTTCCCTTGAACAAAAGCATGACTCAATGTGACTATGTGGCAGCATATGATGACTCTGTTTAAGTTCATCATGCAGGAGGCATGAACGAACCCTCCATATGATTGGAAGAGATAACCAATCGGGGGAGAACTGACTCAATAACAAGGTTAAGGCATACCTAAGTCAAACTAAATCCCGCCCAAATGGAGGAGAATTTGTTTTGAGTGCTTTGTTCAAGGGTGACACGACTAACTCTAGCTGCCAACAATAAGTGGAAATATTTTCCCGTTCCCACTCTTTTTTTTGGAATATATATATTTTTTTGTCTTTATCTTTAAGCTGGAAAAAGAATAAAAGAATGCTATAGTATAGTGGAAAGAACGAGTGTCGGTGAAACAGATGATCTAGTTCCTGGGATTGGAACAATCCTATGCTTAATGCAGGGAGGTGAAAATTGGTTAAAGACAGTCAAAGGTGTGTTCCTTCCACAGGTCAGGGTGTGTCAAGTTGCAGAAGTCAAGGGCATGCAAGTTTTATTTTGCAATTAACATGGTCAAAATTTGGCTTAAACACGAGTCCAAGTGAAGCCAGCTCAAGGCCAAAAGGTGCAAATAGTCAAAATGCAATGCAGTAGTACAACTCAACCCAAAGGAGCCTCTAGGGTATAAGGCGAGAACGAAGCGGAGAAACAAAGAGGAATGAGTCTTCATCGCATAAGTCATGGCGAGACTACAGAGGACACTCGAGCCTACTCAGATCAAAGCAGCATGGGCAACAAATATCAGTGAGGTGCTAACTACAATGCCCATGAAAATGACGGCTCTACCATCGTGTCATGATTTAAAAATTGGTGAGTGAAGATGGTTTACGAACCATAACATGATGGGATTGACCCTATGGCAAGTGTATCGACAAATGGAGGCTAGTATGCATAATGCAATGGAAAAATGGCTTCCCTAACCTATATTCCAGTGAGAAAATGATACTTTCCATGATGGGCCAGCAGTCATGGAAACGTCTTGAAACTATCGAAAAAGTGTCCAAAATGTCCCAAAAATCAAACCATTCTCGACATTCCAAGCTCCCAAGTTAAAAGTTACATGAGACAAAAAAAATCAAGTTTTGAAAAAAAAAATTGCATTTTCGAAGCCTATAAAATAGTTTTCGGACTCACCATTTTCACCATTTGATTTGAGAGCAAAGGAGTGGAGCAAAAGGAGCAAACTTTATCATATGCCAAATTCAACCGTTCAAATCCTTCCAAAATCACCAGGTAATGCTTAAACTTATCTTGCATTCAATTGTGACAAGTTTTAGAATTTTTAATTCAAGTTTCACCGTTGAATTATTGACAAAAAATTTGTCGCGGCGTATGCGCGGGTTGGCTATGAGCAACCCGAGTATACGCAGGCCCTAGATGCGACTGTGTATGAAACGGACCCGCGTATACACCGTGAAAACTTCAAAACAAAAATCTAACGGTCAAAATTTGTTTTTTATTCAGGATGCCAGTCACTTGGAGAGAAAGAGAGCATGCCTTAGTGGATGATGAGGTTATGAATGATCCTAATGCCCTAGATGCGTTAAGAGGATGCGGTTTGCTAAAGTTCTTTAAAATTCCAAATATGAAAGCAAACACTCGCTTGCTTGAAATTCTCATTCACTACTGGAGCATCGAGGATGACTCCTTTATGATTGATTAGATGCCACTCAAGATAGAGGTTGAAGATATTTATTGCATCATAGGCCTTTCCTGGAGGGGAGAGGTGGTACATTCCATGGGCAGATCACAAGGCAGTCTCTCTATCGAGGACTAGTACATATATATTGCCCAGGACATCCAGAAAAGGTTGGAAGTCAAATTCCAATCAAGCATGTGGAGAGTTTAGCACTAAGGATCATCCTGTTCACTATAGCCAGAGTGAAAAAATTAGCTTCCTTGTACCAAGCTTCACATCTAGCCATGAGCTTGGCGATAGACTGTCTCACCACCATGTTTGACTGGTGTACTCCTCTTCTCGCCAACCTGAAGAGCCAACTTACTTCTATCAAGAAAGGGCAGACCAAAAAATTCCGATATGGAACCATTTTTTTCTCTTTCTTCTTTGAGAGGGTCCCAACACTCCGTCCTAGAGTATCAGTTTCGATCAGCACCCCATGAGATCCACGGATAGGCAGGTGGGCTGACTTGATGAAATAACTAGGAGGTGGGGACATTCCATGGACTGCATTCGACGATGACTTCTTCTCCTAGTGGGAGCAGCAAATCATTGCCATAGATGACTACCCTTATGCTGGGCTAGAATTCCGAGGAGATCCAGATCTAGCTTTACCACCAATCGCAACATGGGGCGATATAGGTAAATGTTTTTTGATTTTATGATTTTTATGATTTTGATTAATTTTTCAAGTATAAAAATAAACTTTGAAAAATATTTTTGATAGGATTCAAATGACTAATATGATGATCATGTTCCAGATATTGGGCAAGTGTGACCAGATGGGTTCCTATAGCATGGATGTCGTGATCGAGGTGCCGAAGAGGCGGCTGCGGAGACAGAGCGACTTCTACACACAGTTCAACGACACTTGGTGAGACTAACTCACCGAGTACCGATGGAGGCCATAGTGGATCTCCCTATAGATATGTAGCGTCATGTGGTTGGCATGCCACGAGACTGGGTTCACACTCTTAGGCGTGTGGCCAAAGTAGTAGTTTCACACTTAGCCACTCATCCTGAGCCGGGGCATTAGATGTACTAGACATGATTATGGGAATTTGAGTCCCACTTTTTGTATATTATTTTGGACACACTTATGTACACTCAAGATATTTTATGATATATATATACAATTCGACTTTTTGATGCTTGATTTTATTGTGATGAATGATTGATGTGCTAGTCTAATGCCTGATTAGTGATAGAATCAACTAACCAATTATGAGATCTTGGAATGTGAAAATAATTATTGTAAGTAAATGATCTTTGCAACAACCTCACCCTTAGATACTGGCGATATAAATATGGATCCCTTACTTGATAAATGTTATTCAGTTGTGACACTATCAATTGTGAATCAAGATAGACTACCAACGAATCGATTTCATAAGAAATTGCTTTGGATAGTAAGTTAATGATGGCAGTATACTAAACCATATTATTTGAAGCGAGACCAATGCATACTCCCCTTGACACCATCAACTGACAAGTTGGATAGTAGAGTACCCAAGCTACGGAAGTGAGGTTCCGAGTGTGCCGAATAGCACCATCGACGAATCCAAAATAGATCAAGTCATCCATCAACACCTGCCACAGCAGACAAAAAGTGTTGATATCAAAAAACTCCCGATAAGATATGTAAAAACATACAAAATGTACAAAGAAGCCATTGCCTAGCTGCTACTTAAGCAAAGTGCTTCTTGAGGTAGAGCCCATTTCGAGGCTTTGCTAACTTGTTTCCTTCAAAATTGATTAACTCATACGCCCCTTTTTCTAAAACTCGTTTAATTATGAAGGGACCGTACCATATAGGCATGAACTTGCCTGTCCCCAAGGCATCCTTATCTTGGTCATAGACCAAGACAAGGTTGCCTTCAGAAAAGACTTGAGGATGGACAACTTTATCGTACTGAGATTTAACCCTTTTCTTATGAGCCTCATTAATTGTGGCGACATCTCAACGCTGCTCATCGAGATGTTCCAAATGAAGGAGGCGCTCTTCGAGATTAGAAGTCTTTGGAAGGAGCTCAACAACTAACTTAAGAGATGGAATTTCACATTCAATAGGAAAGATAGACTCCATCCCATAAACTAACTGAAAAGGTGTAAAACCTGTAGCAGTCTTTACGGAGGTTCGGTATGCCCAAAGAGCCGGATACAACATAAGATGCCAATTGGACTGATTTTTGTCGATCGTCCTTTGCAGGATCGTCTTAAGGGTTTTGTTTACTGCCTCGACTTGTCCATTGGCCTGAGGATAATATGGAGACGAGTTCTCCTGTCGGAAACCCAATTTAAGAGCCAATTCAGACATTAGTTGGTTCTGGAAATGACTGCCATGGTTAGTGATAATCTCTCTCGAGATACTGAACCTTGAGATAATCTGATTAAAAAGGAACAATGTTGTTGTTTCACTATCATTTTTAAAAGTGGACATGGCCTCAGCCCACTTCATGAAGTAGTCTACAACCATGATAATGTACTTGTGATTCGTTGCTGAAGGCAGATTATAAGTTGTAAAATAAATACCCCACTTAGTAAAAGTACCGACAGTGACAACGGGAAAAAGAGAAGCTGGATGTGCGTGCATCTTTCGAGTATAAACTTGATAGGGGTGACAATGTTTAACTGCTTCAACACAGTCTTTGAAGAGCGAAGGCCAAAAATAGCCGGCACGCAAGATACGCTGGGCTGTAGCAAACCCTGAAATATGACCACCACAAGCTCCACTGTGGTAGTCATTTAGCACTGACTCAACTTCCTCTAGGGTTAAACAGTGCCGAAGGATTGAATCAACCCCTTGACGATATAATGTATTACCAATGATAACATAATTTTTAGCCAGGTGACGTAATTTTCAGCATTCATCCTTAGAGAAAGTAGAGGGAAACTTTGAAGTCTAGAGATAAACAATGATATCTCCATACCAAGGGTTGAGTGAAGAGATGAGGAATAAATGTTCATCGGGAAAAATTTCCTCATAAATAGTATCCTCTCCACAAGGTAGCTCAGAAATTAACTCGGAAAAAACCATAGATTTCTTAGACTTGGTGGACAAGAACTCGAGATCGAATTTTTGTAAAATAACTGTCCATTGCTTATATTTGCCCCCAATCACTCACCTCTTGAGGACAAATTGAAATGGATTGACTGCCGCTAAGACAAAAGTTTTGAGTAGCAAGGTATAATGGCGGAGTCGCTGGACAACATGGACAAATGCCAAGGCCAACTTCTCAATAAGAGAATAGCGAAGTTCAGGACCTATCAAACCTCGGCTCAAATAATAAATCACATGCTCCGTGAGAGCATCGTCTTCCTGAACAAGAACCATACCTATGGTTGATTTTTCTGCAGCGAGATATAAAAGGAAATCCCTACCATAATCCGGTGGACTCAAAAGTGGGGCAGAGACTAATGCCTTTTTCAAGGCATCGAACGATCACTGCACGAAGTCATCCCATACATATGGAAATCCTTTCTGTAGCAAACACATAAACCCTTTAGTGATCTTGACCTAATTCGCTATAAACCGTCTTAAGAAATTAACCTTCCCTTGAAGACTTTGAAGTTGTCGAATTGAGGATGGGGGAGGCAATTGAATTATTGCCTCTACCTTGAAGGGATCAACCCTAATCCCTTCACTTGACACAATGAACCCTAATAAGCAACCAAATGTAACCACAAAAATGCATTTATTGGGATTCAACCGGATTTTGTAAAATTGAAATCGCTCAAAAACCAATCGAAGGTGACTAGGGTGATCAGTTCTCTTTCGAGAACGAGCAACTAGATCATCCAAGTATGCTTCGATGATATGTTTAATGTCGTGGAAAGCATATGACATGGCTTGCTGCAAGGTAGCTCCAACATTTTTGAGACCAAAAGGCATCTTTCTATATGCAAAGGTACCCCAGGGATATATATAAGCTTTCTTATGTTGATCTTCCAGATAGATAGAGATCTGATTATAACCGGAAAAACTGTCCATGAAGGAGCAAATCTCATTACTCGCACACTCATCAATAATCTGATCAATAAATGGCATGGGGTAATTATCTTTGGGACAAGCTTTGTTTAGGTCCCTAAAGTCAATGCATACTCAGATTGTTCCTTGCTTTTTATCCATAGGGACTAGATTAAAACCCAATCGGTAAGAGGAACAGCGTATATGAAACCCACCTTGAGCAACTTCTCTACTTCAACTTTAATGGCTACTTCTTTCCTAGGATTGACCGGTCGAAGCCTCTGATGAACCGGTTTGGAATTTTCATACGTCTTGATCTCATGTTGAACTATGGATGGATCAATGCTAGGCATTTCTTCATAAGACCAAGCAAACACATCTTGAAATTCATTAAAAAAGTTGGTGTAAATTTGAATTTCTTCAGGGGAGCATTCAGCTCTGATGAAGAGATTCTCGATTACGTTAGGGTTCCTAGAGATGTTTATAGATATGGTTTTTGAAATCACCGACATATTACCTTCGGAATGAAAGTGTGCTAGAGACAAAGGATTTGATACTGTACAAACATCCCTAGTAAACAGCTCAGAGAACCTAGATTCTACTTCCTGCAACAGAGGAAGAAAATATGAATGATGGTGTAAGTCTTCCCAAGGTCAATCTACACCCCTCATTACTTCTAGGATTGCTTCTTCGGATGGTAAAATCGTATCTAAGCAGTCCATAGCGGAGGTAGAATCAAGGGTCCAGGCCGGGGCCACATCACCATCTAACTCCTCCTCAGAAAAAGAAGTAGAATGGTTATCTGCAGAGTTAATGATAGACTGATATCTAAGCTCTGCTACAGACATAGGAAATGCATTCCACCAACTTGTCCTTCAACTAATGTGGTCATAGGTGAAGGCAAGGTCCAAGGGTCTAAAAATAATGAGTTCGGAAGAACTCTTCCCGTGAAGACTCATTGGATGATGAAATGACATTGATTCTAGCAATAGGAGAGGGAAAATCAAAGGTACCAATCAATGAAGAATACATCCCAACTCCTAGATTCTCAGTAGGCGGGCGAGGGTTATCCACTAAAGGAACAATAGAATCTGAAGTTTTCCTAGGATCAGCTAGAGAATAATCCAATTGATCAACCTTAACGATTTCCCCTCATGAGGAAAGAAAATGACACGAAACAGAGTCGAAACAACATCATCCATTTCATATACCCAATTCCTTCCTAAGAGGAGATTGTAATCTAGGTTAGCGTCAATGACTTCTACTTCGATATTGACAACCTTTCCCCCAACACATATGGGAAAGGCTGGGATAATCCCATGCGGCTTATGAGAATGCCCATTAAATGCAGTCAGGAGGGTAGGTGAAGGAACAGCTGAAGGTGATCCAATGGCCTTCCAGCATGACATCGACATGACACATGTGGAAGCTCCTTCATCAATAATGGTATGAAAAATGTTAATTTTCCGGTATGTAGACTTTATTTGAAAAGCCATGTGATGAGGGAGTCGCTTTTTGACATTGAGCATGTCGAAAGTGAGCACTAAAGGGTTATTTGGATCAACTGCCCTGATCGCCGAAAGCAAAGCGCTTCGTTGAGGTGGACATGACTGGAGAACCTCTAAAGCAGACATGGCGTGCGGACTCTGAGCTAGATCCTCGACAATGGAGTAATTCTGGGTGGCCCTAGCATTAGGATTAATAGTCACGCGTTTAGCGGAACCTTTCGGTATCCGTGGTAAAGTCTCGACAGGGGGTCGCTCAATATGAAGGTTGGTATTTTCGGGAGCAGTTTTGTCCCTGGATGTTTCAGCTTCATCGTAATCATGCGATCGAGTGGCCACATGGATGTTAGAACCCATCATGAAAACATTTGATGATTTCTCCCCTTCCTGGTTGCCCCCTACAGAGGTGCCAGGATTTGAACTCGTGCCAGTAAGCAGTTGCTGCCCTTGGGGAAAACTATTGGTTAAGATAGCTTGAGAGTTAGAAGTCCCTTGCTGCCCTAACAAGCATTGGGCATCTTGAATCTTTGGGCAGAGATGAGTTAAATGGTCTCCACTGCATAACTTGCATGGAAACTTGACTTTCTTTCTAGACCCATTTCCACCACCACCAACGTTATTGCCGGGTTTATTTGCATTAGTATTCTCGTCTTGACTCTTTTTCTTACCTCGTCCTTTCTTTTTCCCATTGGAATTTTGATTTCATTTGGGGTTGGAAGATTGGACGACATTAACTGAAGAGGGTTGAGAAGACGAAGGATTAGACGATGTGATCTGGTTGTTCGAAGTAGTTTGTAAAGACAACTGATGCAATTGGCTCAACAAGTTCACCGCATTTGTGTCTACGGATTCAACGATACCATCCACTTGGGGACTTGGCTTCGACTTGGCTATATTAACCTTAGTCCTAGGAGCATCTGGTAAGATTTTTTGTAGAATCCCAGATTGAGAGTAAATCAATTCTAACTGCTGGGCGCTAAAAATAGCTTGCTCCTCAAAGTAGACTTCGGACAGGGAGACATCCTTAGAGATTTTAGGTTGTAAAGATTTCAAAAACCATTCGAGACGGTATTTCAGAGGAATTTTGGCTTTAATGAGCCTCTTTCTCCGTCTCCATTCCTGAATATGATCAGAAATGTGAGTTGCCATGTCTTGACGAAAATTGGCCAGAAGTTCAGTTCCGGCATCATAACGGATGGGCAACTGGAAATGATTTAGGAAAATATTAGCCAAATTGGCGAAAGATGTAAAGCTTCCCCTTGGCAACTCTATGTACCACTTGGCTACATTGCCAGTCAAGGTGCATTGAAAAAGTCTCAACCTAACCGAGTCATCGATAAGGGAGTTTGATGAGCACCACAAATGGAATGTGGTTACATGGTCGCCTGGGTCTTCACCGCCCTTCCCCTCGAACTTAGGAATGTCTGAAGGGAGTTTGTTTGGGACTGGAGGCCAAGCCAGATTGTATTTGATTGGATCGTTTGTTAACTTCGTGAGATCTGGCAAGTTCAACATTGCCAGGAAAGGAAGCCTAGGAGGACCTTGGGGATTCCACCAAGACTAGGTGGAGTTCCTAAAGTTTTGAAAAGATTGGCCTGGATTTTGGAAGGCACTATGCTGCCCGAAGTAACCAGCAGAACCAGCTGAACCAAAAGGCGGACCTTATGATCTAGCAAAACTCAAAGTTTGACCAACTTCGGTCGAAAAACCTCCATAACCGACGAAGTTCCCTCCTAAAGGATTATAAGGAGCCGATAACCCCTGATAAGGATTCCAAGCAGAAGCTAAGGGAGGAATACTTCAAAATGAGCTAATTGTGGAGTACGACCTATTCCCTTGTTGGCTGAAAAATGGATTCCAAGTTCCCATGCCACTAATCGTAGGGTTAGCTCAACCTTGAAAGGAATTGCTGCCTTGTCCTGTAGAAAAAAAGGCATAGATCCTATCGTTAGGTTGGAATGTGGTATATGACCACTTCCAAAAGGAAAACCCTAAAATGAAGCCGAATTACTCATCATGGATGTGGAGGCACTAAATGGAACTGATGGAATACGCTGTGAATGGGTGCCAAACGGGAAGAACCCAGAACTAAAAGCGTTGGCTTGGGAATTTCCACTCGTAGAAGGAATGGAGGTAAACCCAACTAAAGATGTGCTAGCAAAAGACCCAAATAGAGATGCAGAGGGGATGGAAATAATTCCTCCCCTTGTACTGATGTCGGAGTCTGCATAGTTGTAGCACTTGTGGTAGAAGCCATGCTTCTAGTAGTGACAATCGATGGTAAGTGCGTAATATGACCTAGACTTGACGGTCTATGCATCAGAGTCCCAACGTATTGTAATACGTCTAGAGAGTTAGACGGTAGAGGAGAATTCGGAGCCGCTAATGACTCTAGGAGTTCTTCTACCTCTATGTTATCTTCTGATTAAAAGAGAACTCGAGAAAGAACTGGAGTGTTCCTCTCTAGTTCTGTGGAAGTGTTATAGACATTTTTGGGAACTTCAACCCTAATCATAAATGTCCATAAACTGACGGCTCCTAAGTCCCTAAAAGTGTTGCCTCACTGCCTAAAGGAACAAGGTCAACTGATTACATCATCTCCCAGAAGTTTTCCACTGAAAACTGCTCATAAATGGTCAAAACTGGACCATACTGAAAGCTCAATGCAGGGGGTGCGATGCATACTGATTTGCTCCTCTGTAGGGTGCGATGGTTGGGAATGGACAAATGGCAGGGACAAAAATGCGAGGTGGAAGATCATGGAATCTTCTAGAAGCTTCCCCCCTGACACGTGCCTCTCCATTTTTGACCAAGGATGAGTAAGAGATCATCATTCTCCAAGTGGAAGCAGGAACTGTCAGAGAGAAGACACTGATCAAGATCCCAGAAGATGACTCACCTCTCTGTAATCATCTATATATGGATCCCTCATCACAGAGATCCAGAGGCTGGAATTTTGTATCTTATAGAGAAGTGTTGTTGGTTTTCTGGTGTACATGCATAGTGTTGGGTGATCTAAGCTTTGCTTGAGGTGAAGAAGGGCTTCTTAGCTAGAGGATGATGCTGGGTCAGAGAACATGGTTGTAATCTTCTTGCTACTTTTCATCTGAATAAAGCTATTCTTGTTTCCTTCCATATTCTTGTTGTTACCTGTTTATATATGCATGTATATGGTTAATACACATCTGATCCTAAATTATTTATGAATTTAGATCCTTGTTTCTTGCATAGTAGTATGTTGTTGTGATTCCACAGGTTCTTTTGAAAGCTGGGTAGACAAAGAAGAAGCGGCGAAGCTCTATCAAGAAGGAGAGGAAATCAAGCGCAAGACTCAGGTTGGTCTTCTTGTTCCTCCTCTCGTCTATTTTCATAAAAGGAAACAATAGTAGACTTGATTGTTTGTTTCTAAGATAGCCACCCATCTTAGTGGGAATAGCAGCGTCCAAGTGGACACTATTACCGGATAACAAAATGGCGACTCCATTGGGGAGCGACTCCACTGGTGGCTCTAGTAACCTCTTAGATCACCCCTGTGTTTTACGTACACTGATCTTTACTTATTCAGCCTAAACACTTGAACTAGATTGCAAATTGTGAGTGAAATCCTATTCAAAGTCTCGCACTGCTACCATCGCACCCTGCCTTCAAGGCAGTCTGTATGCATCTCACTTCCCGAGTGCAGTAGGTGCATTGCATACTGAGTTCACTGTGTAACAGGTGCGATGGTCAGGGAGGGTTAACTTTACCCTCCGACTGTGGATTTTTCTCACTATTTTCAGTCTTATTCAAGAGCTTTGCTATCTGTAGTCAGTGTAATTCTGTGAAAACCCCCTTCTCTTGCATTATTCCGCCTCCTTAGTGCAAAGAACTATAAACGTTTTTATGTATTGTGCGTCGTTTTTAGTTCTCTTTTGCAAAAAGTAGCATAGTCGAACTGTCGTCTCTAGATCTGAAAGTGTCGTAGCTGTCGTTTTCAATTTGAGAAAACAATCCCATTGTTCTGGATAGTTGATTATACAGTTACTGTTGCATAGGATTTGAATTATTAGTTTTAAAGAGTCAAAAAGAAATTTCTATTTCAAAATCGCAAAGTGTCTCTCTTGCTTTCACTTCGTTTTGAAAAAGGATTCTGTTGAGTATTGTCGCTTTAAAAGTAATTCAGTTTTGCACATAGCTTTCTTAACGTCATTCACACATTAAGAGAGTTGAAAACAAATACATGCATGTGCATTTGCATTTTGAATGCTTGGCTTGATTTAGGGTTGTGCATTTTAGCGTGTGCTCTATGCTCTGTGAAGAAAAGATTCTTGACTTTCTTCCCTTTAGTAGCTAGGATTTTCATTGCTGAAAGAAGATCAAACATTTGTTTATCATCTTAGACTGCATTTTAGGAATTATATATACATCACGTGGTGAACCTGAAAGGCAAAACTGTTAAGCAAGATCAACTTAAAATAAATTCAATGAATCTAACAACGCTTTGGAACTTAACGCACAAACATCTAGAGGTCTAGGCTAGAGACGCATTCCGGCGTCATAAAACCTGGTAACTGTTTTTTTTTTTTTTTTTTTAACAGGAACGGTTATGGTGCTTTATATTAATCTTGGGAAAAATGCCAAATTCTGATTACACTTTGAGCTTCTTTGTCCTGCTACATTTCTTTGCTGAAAATGAAGCTGCAGCTTACAGTTTTCTTCCTAAGATAGACCCCTACTGAGATGGTTTCAACAATTTTCCCCCACTTGAAAATACAAACAAATTGGTTTAGGAGCAGGTAGTAAATCATGAAAGCCGATTAATTATGGAATGGTCTCCCATGATTCTTCATCCTCTTTCTTTTTGGTCCCAGCAGAAAGAAGGACAGCTTTATTGGCTTCAATGTCCGCCTTTTTATTGTGGATTCTTAGCACGTGGTAGTATTTTAGATCCTGAAAGCTTTTTTCCATCTCTTTGGTCGTGATGATCAGCCTTGCAAGGTTGAGGTCCTGTACAGGGGTGTTGGAGATCATTGCATTTATAATGACTTGTGAGTCACCTATGATGATTGCTTCCTTTATGTCTAGATCTTTTAGGATCTTGAGACCTTGGAATAGGGCCAAGGCTTCAACTTGGATACTGGTAGTGTAATCTAGTCCCCAGGCGTAGGAGTGAATTTTTTCCCTGGATTGGTTTAGGACAACGCCTCCTGCACCTGCTTTGCCCAGATTTCCCTTAGCAGCTCCATCAAAGAAAAGGAAGTGTATTGCTTGCGCTTTTAGCCACTCTTGAAGGTCATTCTCATATTTTCTTATTTGCCATTCTTTGAGGGTGGGGACTTTTTTGTCTGCTGGTTGAAATGGTAGTTCAAGCTGTGATCCCCAAGCTATGTCCTGCTGTCTGAGATTGCTATCATCTTTTATATCCATTAGGCATTCCTTGATATGGCTTTTTATCTTGGCTTCCAGGGCTTTGTGATTCTGCTTTGTGTCTCTAAAGATTCTTTTGTTTCGCTCTATCCACAGCTGCCAACAGATGATTTTTGGGAGGACAGCCCAAGTTGCTTTGATAATCAGATTTTTGGGGGGAGGACCTGGGAATCTGTTTGACCATTCAGTGAAAAGATCGTAAGAGGAGCCAGGGATAGCGAAATTTGGATCTAACTCGTGAGTGAATTGGGACCAAATTTGCCTAGAGAAATTACATTCAAGCAGCAGGTGATTTACAGTCTCAACGCTTTCATTACACAGTGGGCACATGGAAGGACTGTGGAAGCCTTTTTTTCTGCAGATTGTCATACGTTAATATTTTCCCGTGACAGAATGCCCAGGCAAAGAAATCGACCTTAGGCCATGAGGGCTGACGCCAAACGCTTTGCCATGGGGCTGGATTCTGAGGGACGTGGGGTTTCTCAATCAGTTTGGCATACCCCTGAGCAACTGCATAGCCTTTGATGTTTGATCCCCAGCCCATCTCGTCTCTCTTTTTCAAATGCGTGGGAGCCAGTCCTTGGAGGGAGTCTAACAACGTGCTCCACTCAACTTTTAGGTTGTCCGGCACTTTTAATTGCTTCCAGCCTGCCCAAATCAGATTGCTCCAGCAAGAAATATCCCACAAAGATTTCATTCCTTCTCTGTCCATCCAACATCGCAGCGAGTTGATGGAGGCTCTGGCTTCAATTGGCTCTTTATTCATGACTCTGTCAGACCAGATATTGATTCTTTTACCGTTTCCTGGAATCCAGAAGGAGTGGTCGATGATTAGAGATGCAGCCTTGTCATAAATTTTGAGAAAAGTCGAGTTAGCCAGGCGGATCACATTTTTTAGGCATCTTAGTCTTGGTCCTCTGAAATATTTTTTCCAGATCACCTTTTGAGCCCAGCCAGGATTAGGGGCGATGATCCTCCACACTATTTTTGCAGCCATTGCTACATTTTGTTGACGAAGATTCTTAAAATTTAGGCCACCTTCCCATAGAGGCTTGGATATGGTATCCTAGGTGACAAGAGGAATTTTTTTTTTCATTTTTTTTCCCTCCTTTCCAAAAAAATCTCCTTATGTATTCCTCCATTTTGTTTAAGATAGATGCCGGAGCGAGGATACCTGCAAACTGGAATAAGGGAAAGCTGTTAAGAACTGATTTAATTAGAACTGTTTTGCCTGCAGCATTCAGCCAGGAGTAACCCCAGGCTTGTGTCTTTGCCTTGAACTTTTCTAACTGTGGAAGCCAATCTTTGCTGGTAGCTCTCTTTTGAGATATTGGAAGTCCCAGATATTTGAAGGTTGACCAGGTGGAGGAAGCTTCGAAACCCAAACATCTTGATATGGCAGATAGAAGCCTAGGCGATGTGTTCCAACTGAAAATATGGAATTTGATTTTGTTGACCACACTGCCTGAAGCTTCACTAAATTCGTCCAACACCTCTTTAAACTTTGTAGCAGAAGGAACAAAGGTAGGGCCAAGCAACAATGTGTCATCTGCAAATAAAGCATGATTGATGTTTTTGATTCCTCTAGCAATGCGCAGTACATTGATCTCTTGGTCCTGCATCTTTTTATCAAGAAGGAAGCTGAGGGCTGAGGCCTGTATGACAAAGAGCAGGGGGGATAGAGGGCACCCCTGCCTGAGTCCTCTCGTGGCCTTAAAGAAGTCAGTGGCTCTTCCGTTAACGAGAGGAGCTATCCATGGCTCCGAAATGCAAGCCCGTATCCAATTAATGAAATTTGTACCAAAACCTAGCTTGCACATGACATTCAATAGAAATCTATGATTGACTCGATCAAAAGCATTTGCTAAATCAAGTTTGATTACCATACCTTGTTCTTTACGGAGTTGGCTCGAATGAATTGCTTCCTGGACCAGTAGAAAATTGTCCATGATCTGCCTCCCATAGATGAAACCTCCTTGATTCTGTGGGATTATTTTGGGAAGGATAAACTTCAATCTGTTTGCAATTACTTTGGTGATCAGCTTGTACCCTGTATTGCATAGAGAGATTGGCCGAAATCTGTTGAAGTTGTTGGCCCCTTTTTCTTTGGGTATGAGTGCTAAAAAAGCAGAGTTTGTACTGCCTCTGATTTTCTGAGTGGTTTGGGATTTTTGGACCATTTTGAGAAGATATTTTTCAATAATTGGCCAGCACGCTTGGAGGAATCTAGCTAAGAAACCATTCGGTCCTGGGGACTTGTCCGGATCCATGTCGAAGAGTGCCTTTTTGACCTCGTCTTTTGTGACTTTGGTCTCCAGCAATTCATTGATTCGCTGAGAGATTATAGAGGGTATATTATGCAATATCTCCAGAGAATGACTTGGGTCCTTGTCTTCGCTATATAAGATTTGGAAGTGAGTAAACGCAGCTCTGTTTATGTGCTCGAAGTCCTTGTGAATGTCTCCCTCCTCTTTAATTTTTGAGATAGTGTTGAAGCATTTCCTTGCCTGGGCTTGCTTATGAAAATAGGCAGTGTTCCTATCCCCTTCTTTGAGCCAGAGGTTCCGAGATTTCAATATCCAATACTCTTCTTCAGCTAAACAGGCCTTGTGATATTGTTGTTGTAGTTGGGTTTCTTTTTCTATTGATTCCTTAGTAAGTACTGCTTTTTCCATACCAGTTTGGTGAGAAATAAGAGCTGCTTTAATAGATTTCCTTGTTGTGGTTGGGCTGGGGAGCGTTTTGGCCCATCTTTTTAGAACTCTTTTCATTCTTCTAAGTTTTCCCTCCCAAATGTAGAATGGTGATCCATTGACCGGATGATTCCAACATTCTTTGACTATTTGCATGAAATCATTCTCCTTTACCCAAAGAGGACTGAACCTAAATGGGATAGGGCCCAGATCATGATGAGCTAACAATTCTAACATAATGGGCTTATGGTCAAAGGTGCTGTTGGCAAGGATATTCATTCTAGGCTCTAATCCTAGCAGCAGGAAGGAGCTTTGAATTATAAATCTATCTAGCCTGGCGGTGATGTGGCCAGAGCCCAATCTTTTATTAGTCCAAGAGTACTTACCTGAGGAGGGTTTAATGTCCAGCATATCCCAGTCTTGCACTCTGGTAACTGTTGCTTTCAGTGTTGGTTGGGTGATTCCTCCACTCTGAGACGGCAAGTGCCAGTACGGACTTGTGCTCCCATGTACCATCGAGTATATATTTTGAGACCACAATAGGCTGCATCGATCGCAATGCACCGAACACAGCATTCAGGAAGATTGACTGCTGTATCGTAAAAAGTATTCTGCAGTTTTGCGATTGGTTTGGTAATCCTCTTTGCCTAGATCTCCAGAGAAGTCCATTTTGCTCCTTTTCAGACTCCTTAAAGGAAAAGGTCCTCTGAGCACTTGTCACTTCAGGCTCAATAAAAATCGAAGGCGACTAGAGTCATCTTTTGTTTTTTCTTGACTGTTTAAATTTGAAAAAACAAGTTGTGTCCAAGAGTCTAAAAATTTATTTTAATTAGAATAACGTCACAAATTCCCCTCGTTGATCTTCAGGTTGAGAAAATGGAGTCTACCAACCAAGGATCTCCCCTTGGAGGAAATCCTAGTCCTTTCTCCTCTTGGGGAGATGTTGGTCCACCCCATATGGCCACTTTGTCACTTCCAGGGTTGACAATTGGTTTGCCTGTCTGGCTCTTCTCTACCTCTATTGTTCAGAATCCCATAATTCCTGAACAGTGTAATCAACAACTAGACGACACTAGAGTTGCCTCCCAACCTTCTACTTCATCTGATTCTCCCTCTCCTCCTTCTTCTTTGCTTGATAAAGCCAATAAAGCTAAAAATCAAGTAACTGAGAAGAAGAAGAAGCAGAAAGAGAAAAAGGAAAAGAAGAAAAAGGAACCAAAATCGAAAGGGAGAAACCAAGTATCGTCCAGCGAAAATTCACACACCACATAGTCAAAACCTAAATCTCCTTGTGTCATTTGCAACAGAGACCACTATCACCGAGATTGTCCCTGCATCCCTCGGATCTTAAGGGACTGGTCTCCTCGTTTGCACAATCCGGTAGCATCAACCTCTGGCGATCATGTTGAATGCTCACCATCAACCAGTGAAAGTGAAGCACATGGAAAAAAAAGGAATCCTAAACTTCCTTGTAAGTTGTGTGAAGGCAGTCACGCCGTCCACCATTGTCCCTTCCTTGACGAGGCTAAAAGAGTTTTGGAAGATCGCCCGGTTTCACCGCTACAACTTCCTCTTGGATATAAAAAACTCTTGCCAAGTTCTCCACCAGTTGAAAATCCGGCTGGATCGTCATTATGGTCAGCCGAAGCGCCTATCATTGAAAATGAACCCTCTGAATCCATACCAAGCGAAAGTCAAAGGGTCGATACGACAGTTGACTCGGTCTTGCTTTCAGAGTGTTCATCTTCCAATGATACTGTCACTGAAGAGAAAGAGAACGACACCGTTCAAATGATTTTCATCAACACAGACTCTGATGAGCTTGGGGGCAGTCCTCCCGTTCCTTTATCGCAGGAAGAGAGTTCATCAAAGTCATATCCGGCCGTCTACGCGGTTCCACCACCAAGCAACTTAGTTGTTTCCTTCGACTGGAATCTACTAGGCAGACCCCGTTTACCAGCCAGTGTACCATTCATAATCATTGTACAAGCTTACAGAATGGTCATGGTTGGTACCATCATTGATGAAGGGGCTTATGTGAGTATCCTTTCCTCAACTGCTTGGAAAGCACTTGATTCGCCATCACTTTTGCCTGAAATGAGAAATCTAACAGGCTTCGACAAAGGAACCAACCGACCTTTAGGGATCCTTCCAAATGTGCCCATTACTTTGAGAAGGAAAACTATTCACATGAACTTTATGGTAGTTCAAGGACCTTTAGATTATAATCTGCTCCTTGGACGTGACTATATTTATTGCATGGGAGCCATTGTCTCCTCACTCTTTAGAGTAATGTGTTTTCCGCATGAAGGCAAAATGGTCAAGCTCATGGAAAAAATGTCATTCCCCGGATCACACATCGCAAATAGTCAAATGCCATCCCTAAATGGTCTTTTCATGCAAGAAATGTCACATCGGTCTCCAGTCCGTCCACCTGATGAACGCGAGCGATTCAGGAAGATGTGACTGAAACCCAGGGGGCATGCACCTTGGTCTGCTTTAGCAGGAAAACTCTGGGTATAGGGTAGGTTTCGGCGAAGGATATATGACTAGTCCGATACCCATATGTATAGGAAAATGGGATTAGACCGGATGAGATACCTCCGTTAGAAGGTAGGCCTTTCCCGATAGAACAAATGTTTTGTCTGCAAATTGAAGGGTAACCTAGAAACTCTACTTCGCTATACCTGGAAGCATGCAAACCTTTCCGCATGCAAGCGAAGAGCAGCTATTTATTTTTTAAATTTGTAGGACCTCTAACCCTTTAAACCCGTAAGGCTAGTTGTTTCCTAACTTGCATAAAGAAAGGATCCGTGGCAAAGCTTGAAGAGATGTAAGCCACTTCAAAATAGCATCTCGAATGAGACATCCCTATCATATGACTGGCGAGCAATGTTGTCGCAGAGTTCAAGCTCATTAAAAAATAAACTCTCCACGAGAAGTTTTAGTGCATAGTTCAAGCTCGTTAACAAATAAACATAAGTCATGAGCAAATGTTTCCCCCAACGTTTAAGCTTGTTAAAAAATGAACCGGTAAATAACCATTGTGAATGCCTTATCGCCGGCTTTTGAGCCTTGTTCGTGTTGTCGCCATCACCTCCACTCTGTTTTTAGCCGATCATTCACCCCCATATGATTGTTTACCCCTTCGGGGAACATCTACGAAGAGTGATTCTGTTAGCCATCCTTGTGACACTGCCGTGATTGGAAAATTCCAAATCTTACCTGGAATCAGCTACTACCCGAAATCATCACTCGTTCCTCGAAAACGAGTCTTATTTAAGCTCTTTTCACCTGACTCATAAAATATGAAAATATTGCCGAGCGATTGGCCTCTTCGGCTCGTTAAAGGCATAAGAAGTGCTATCCCTCTAGATTTTAATCTTTTTGGACCTAAGGGATTATTACACAAAAATATCGAGCGCTTGTCTTGTTCGGCTTGTTAAAACTATCGAAAATTCATCCCTTTTGTATTATTTTACAATTTTTCGGACTTAAGGGATTATACAACGAAAAAGAATCTTTGGAGTCTCCTTTCCGTTTCTTTTAGACTCTCTAAAATTAAAAGAGACTGAGTTATCTTTGTCGTTAAACTCGTTAAAACCGAATAGCGACAAACTCATCCAAATGGACGAGAATGAGTTTCATTGTTGCTAGGCTCGCTAAAATATAGCGACAGGTTCACCCGAAGGGTGGATTATAGAACAAGCATATGTTATCCTCCTCAAGCTTGACCAAAATAAAGAGGTACTGGTCAGCAATGACTGGGGAAAATTGGGAAGGAAACTTGAAGAAACTTTATTGGTAGCAAGTCGCTCTTGAACATGACACTTTCCTTCCGCATCCATGCCGGGTTGGGTTGTTCCGTTCACTGGTCATCACCATTGGTCCATCACATCATCCATATTTGGGGTTAACGCTACCAATCCATCGTCGGTGTCGCCGATATGTTCAAGAGAAGTCATTCAGACAATTCACCTGTGTCTCACCCACTGCAATACATTCATACTTCATTCCTTCATGACCGCCACCCTAAACCCTGTATTGTCAGTTTGTTTTTACCTCCAAAATCATTTGCTTCGTTCCATGTCGTTGATGTGGGATTCCTTGAGGCCCTCCTGCGACGGGTCACTTCTTGTCGACATTAGTTCATTATCCAAGAAGTTGACTTAGGAACAACCCTTTCAGTACTTTGAAGCTTGCATGCCTCAATGGCAAGTTTCTCATTTTCGGCGACAAGTTTACGTCAATAGCCTTCGACCGAGAGATTTTGCGAGGTGTTTGACGCCAAGTCCTTTTTCACACCACGTAAATTGCACTGTAGTACCTTGAGGATCATTGTCATTATTGGTGATTCCTCTCACGCCTGTTAACAACTTACATCATTGGCTGGTAATCAGGCGATGTCTTTCCGTGTTCGACTCCAGAACAATTTTCACATGGATCGACTTGTACTTCGAGTGAACATTGAACGAGCTTTGAAGACCCTGGATCTAGTTTCATCCATCCGGGCTGCGATATATTCAGGAATATAAAGACATCCAGTGTACATCATTGCTAAACAGATGATCATCCAAATCAAAGGATGATGTGTCCATATCATCAGTCTATCACACAGACGGTTGTCTGTCCTATGTACATGAAAATGAATTTATAAAGCTGAGTATGGGAATGCCCGCCTTAGCTAGATCATGAAAAAATGTTGTCAAAATAATGTATTGTATTGTATCTTATTACAGGTCACCTCCCAGCTCGGAAAAACTTTGGATCCTCATAGTAAAGAATTTCACCCGAAATCAAAAAGATTAATTACCTCATGCTTTAGGGGGCAACTGTTATAGACAATTTTGGGCACTTCAACCCCAATCATAAATGTCCATAAACTAAGGGCTCCTAAGTCCCTAAAAGTGTTGCTTCACTGCCTAAAGGAACAAGTTCAACTGATTACATCATCTCCCAGACGTTCTCCACTGAAAACTGCTCATAAATGGTCAAAATTGGACCATACTGAAAG
>APFE031037367.1:0-18464 GCA_000404065.3 Pinus taeda | reverse complement strand
TGATGAAATGGCATCTTTGCACAAAAATGAGGCTTGGGATTTGGTGGAGTTGCCGGCTGGAAGGAAACCCATTGGTATAAAATGGGTGTTCAAAAAGAAGACAAATGCAGAGGGAAAAGTGGAGAAATACAAAGCTCGGTTGGTAGCAAAAGGTTATTCCCAAGTGCCGGGAATTGATTTTGGTGATATTTTTTCTCTTGCTGCAAAGGTAGCTTCTATTAGATTACTTTTATCTGTTGCTACTCCTTTTGATTTTGAGGTAAAATAGATGGATGTGAAGACAACATTTCTTCCCGGGGATCTGGAAGAGGAAATCTACATGAAGAAACCTAAAGGCTTTGCAGTGAAGGGTAAGAAAGAACTGGTATGCAAGTTAAAGAAGTATCTTTATGGGTTAAAACAATCACTAAGGATGTGGTATCAGAAATTTGATACATTTATACGGGGACTTGGCTTCACCAAAAGCAAAGCAGATCACTGTGTGTATTTTAAATTAATTGGTGACCATGCTATTTATCTGCTCTTGTATGTGGATGATATTTTGCTGGTTGGAAATGACAAAGAAATTATCCAGGATTTGAAGACCCAATTGTCCTCCAAATTCAACAGGAAAGATCTTGGTGCTGAAAACTATATTTTGGGCATGGAAATTAAAAGAGATTAAGCAGAGAGGAAGCTCTGGTTAAACTAGAGGACGCATGTCAAGACAATACTGCAAAGGTTTAATATGTAGGTTAGTAAACCAGTGAAGGTTCCTATTTCTATAGGTGTGAAGTTATTTGCTGAACAATGTCCCAAGACACAAGAAGAGGAAGAGGACATGTTCCATGTTCCATATGCAAGTGCAGTCGGTAGCCTAATGTATGCAATGGTCTATACTAGACCAGACATTACACATGCAGTGGGAGTATTGGGCAGGTTTATGTCAAAACCAAGAAAGGAGCATTGGACAGTAGTGAATCAGGTTTTCAGGTATTTGCGTGGCACTAGTGATCATGGTCTGTGCTACCAAGGAAGACCAGGATTGGACAGAGTGTTGGATATTCGTGGCTTTGTTGATGCATACTGGGCTAGAGATCTAGATCAAAGAAGATCTACAAGTGGGTATGTGTTTAACCTATTTGGAGGTGCAGTCAGTTGGATGAGTAAGAAAAAATCTATAGTGGAACTATCAACTACAGAGGCAGAATACATGGTAGCCACTCATGCAAGCAAGGAATTAGTTTGGTTGTAGAGCTTGTGTTCAAGTACGGGATTAGTACATGAAGCTATAAGGATAGACTGTGACAGCCAAAGTGAAATTTTCTTGGCAAATAACCCTGCATATCATTCAAAGACAAAGCACATTGATGTTCAGTATCATTTTGTGAGGGTTAGGATAGAAGAGAAAAAGGTGTTGCTAGTAAAGGTGGACACTTTGAAGAATACTGCAGATGCATTGACAAAATCTGTGAGCTCTGAGAAGTTCTCTTGGTGTAGAGAGACAATGGGTGTTTCAGGGCTGGAAAAATGACTAAGCTATCTTGTGGTCCCCATGGAAAGAAAACAACAAGTGAGAGAATGTTGGGTTGTGTTATATTCCTTCCACGTAGTTAACAAGGGGTTTGAGGGGTACCCGTAACCCTACTTTATGGGGTCCAGGGCAGCACCTCATAAAATTTTGATTTTGGACCCTATGTTAGGTTGGGCGGACCCACCTATGCTTTTGTGCATGATTTCCATACATGTTTTTTGGACGCGATGGTTTTTCAGTCCATGGTATTGGATGCAATGGTTTTCAGTCCATGATATTGGACGCGATGGTTATTCAATCCATGGTATTAGATGCTTCGGCATGTATAAATATGTATTGTAACATTGAAAGGAACATAATGAAAAATCAAGCTGGTAGTCCTGGTTTTGGTATCCAGGCGAAAATCTTTGTGTATATGTGTTTTATGTGTTATGATCTCACACTTTTTATTTTTGTGTTTTAGAATTCGTATACAGGTAATTTCTGTATGAGGTTAAAACCTACATGATAGGTTTTCTTTCTATCTGAAAGGTGGGTTGGTAACTGAGTTGTTTTTTCGGGTTTTCCTAAATGATGGCCTTGGGTCATTTGTAGGGTGGCTCATTTTCGTCTTCTCTCCATCCCCACTCGATAGCACATGAGCGGTAATGTGGCCATGCTAGTCTCGGGAGCCATATGTGAACAATTCCTCCTTTTCTCTCTAAGTTTTTGGAGTTTTATGGGTTGTTGTGGTGTGGTTGCCTAGCTCATCCTGGTCCCTCATGCCTATCCAAATGATACAAGTGATAGGTTTTCTTTCTGTGTGAAAGGTCGGTTGGTAATTGAGTTTTTTTTTTTAAGTTTCCCTGAACGATGGACTTGGGTGATTTGTAGGGTGGCTAATTTTCTTCTTCTCTCCATCCCCACTCAATAGCACATGAGCGGAAAAGTTGGTAATGCTCGTCCCAGGAGGCATATGTGAACAATTCCCCTTCTTCTCTCTAAGTTCTTGGAGTTGTATGGGTTGTTGTGGTATGGCTCCTTAGCTTGTCCTAGTCCCTCATGTCCATCAAAATGATACAAGTGATAGGTTTTCTTTCCATGTGATAGGTGGGTTGGTAATTAAGATGTTTTTTTGGGTTTGCATGAACGATGGTCTTAGGTCATTTGTAGTGTGGTTGATTTTCATATTCTCTCCATCCCCACTCAGTAGAACATGAGTGGTAATGTTGGCCATGCTCATCCTAGGAGGCATATGTGAAAAATTCCCCTTCTACTCTCTAAGTTCTTGGAGTTGTATGGGTTGTTGTGGTGTGGCTCCCTAGCTCGTCTTGGTCCCTCATACCCATCCAAATGATACAAGTGATAAGTTTGCTTTATGTGTGAAAGGTGGGTTGGTAATTGAGTTGTTTTTTCGTGTTTGCCTAAAGGATGGCGTTGGGTCATTTGTAGGGTGGCCGATTTTCATCTTCTTTCCATCCCCACTCGGTAGCACATGAGCGGTAATGTTGGCCATGCTCTTCCCTATCCCTCGTGCCCATACAAATGATAAAAATGATAGGTTTTCTCGACGATCCTTTGTGCCTTTGTTGTTGTGGTCCCAGATGGAAGCCCAAAAACTTTGTCTTTCCTATGTCGCTATCATGCCCCTCTATTGTTGTGAATATAAAATTTTTATTGGGCTAGGTAGCCTTGTGTGGCTCCATTGAAATTGGCTCCTCGTTGTATCATTCACCTCCTCCCTATTTTGTGGGGAGGGGTTTGATTTTTGTGTGAAAGTTGGGTTGGTAATTGAGTTGGTTTTTTGGGTTTTCCTGAAGAATGGCCTTGGTTCATTTGTAGGATGGCCAATTTGCATCTTCTCTCCATACCCACTTGGTAGCACATGAGAGGTAATGTTGGTCATGCTTGTCCTGAGAGGCATATGTTAACAATTCCCCTTCTTCTCTAAGTTATTGGAGTTGTATGTGTTACATAGTATTTTGTCACCGTCCCTGTTACCCCTTCTCCCGTACATTGAAGGACCTATTCCAGGACCTATGAGAGGTGACATAACCTGAAAACACCTGCATTGTATCCCCTTGAGTATGTACTTCATGTGCCCTGAAGACACCTTCTGCAAAATACCCATAAATATAGCCCTTATTCCATTGGCGTTGTTCCTCAGTGTATCACTCGCGCCAATGAGGGAAATCCTCCAAAGAGGGTGCACCAGCTGGCGCTCTGTCTCAGAGTCACACTAGCGCCAACCTAGTTGGGTAAAGTTTTTAACAAACCAACTTGCGAAGGTTCCTTCTAACCTATTCATGAATTGATTCCAGTTTGAGTTAGTTTAGTTGGGCTTCGAATCTCCATGGAAGGGAAGTAGTTCTCCACCTCTCATGGAAGCTTCCTAATGATAAGGAAAATCCCATGAATCTTGTGGATGGTCTTATCTCCTTCTCCTATCTCTATATAAGCTTGTCTCTTTGCCTTTGACAAGCTAGTTAGTAATTCTACTCTTCAAGATCCAAAATCTAAGTCCCAGAACCTGAGAATTACTAAGCTCATGCTACAATAGGCCTTGTTCATTCCCATAAGGCTATATCTTTAATGAGGAGATCTTTTTCCAAGTAACCAAAGAGAGAGGGGCTTGTTCCCCATCCCCTACAAGCTTTGCAAGGCATGTGTTGCTGATCACCCAGCCAAAGGAGGATTTGACGTCAGAACTTGGTTGTATTCTCTTTTGTTTATCAATAATAATAGACGATTATCATTATGGTTCCACTCTCACTGTCTTTATAATGATGTTTGAGTTGTATCCTTTCTGACTGATACATAGTTGTATTTCTTGGATTTTATGCTTGTATTTGTGTTGTTCTTTGCATGTGCAGGTGTCTGTTCACGGGGATCGTGAGGATTGTGACCGGATGAAGCAAAAGAACGGGAGCAACGACTCTTCTACAAATACTAGTTTTGGATTCCAGGTAGGCCCTCATCATCGGTCTTTACTTTTCAATTAGGAACCTGTGTGTTAGCATTGTTTGATTGTTGCTAAACCCCATTTAGGCTAGTGGGATTGCCGCTTTCCGCAGAGGGGATTTACCTACACAACAATTTGGCGACTCCACTGGGGAGTGGGCTTTTTTCCTTGTTTGTTTGTTTTGTCTTGTTGTTTGATTTGTAAACTTTAGACGAAGCCTGAAGTCTAGCCAGATAGCCTTAAAAACGCTATTACCTTGCATTAGTGAAGTAGATCAATGCTACTTCAGTCCATCTCCGGTTTGGTTTACGAATTGAACGGCTTGGAACTTGCCTTGCTTCTTGTTTATTTCCTTTGTTTCTCCTACTTGATTAGCTTTTTGGGTTGAATGCCTGTGTTGCTTCTTGCCTCTTGGTGTACTTAGGTATTGCTGATTTGGCCTTGGCTCTTTTGTTTTTATTTTTCCATAGCAAACTCGGCTGGTGCTATTTTATAGCGTGATAGTCGCACCAGTTGGTGCAAGTTGCACATTTACAACCCGCACCAATTCCTAAAAGGCACTTGTTGCAGCCTGATAGCCGCGCCAAGCCTGTGAACTTTTGAAGTTTGCTTGGTTGTGAACTTTTTTAGCTTGGGTTTTTCCCTAAGTACTTTTTTCAGACTACTTGAGTGTGTTGGAGTGTGATTTGACTGGCTTTGATCGCTACCCTTTGGGTGTTTGCTTTTTTCTATTGATTTCACGTTTCTAGCCCTAGGGCATCTGGTGGCCTTGTGAATCGAGCCTTCCTCAGGTGTCTTGATCTTTTTGTGGTCCAGTCGACTCTTTTGTTTGCTCCCTTACACTTGTTTGGTAGTTGTGAATCATTTTGTTGCGTTATTTGGGTGATTTGCTTTGTCTTCACTTGAATTCCGCTTCGTCTCACTTTGAGCCCAGATCACACGGCTCATTGTTGTCTTTGGGATCTTTTTGGTTCTTTGGATTTTTGATTTGTGATTTGAGGAACTGAACGTGCTTGTATTGGATATAATTTTGCTTGTGTTATTTATCAAAGTTGTTTAGTGCATTTTGCCATTATCGAAAAGAACAATCTCTTTTGCTTTGAATTAGTTAATGAAAATTGGAACTTTTCATTTCGATCAGTGATTTAGTGATATATTGTTTTGTGATCATCTTGTTTGCATGAAAGCTCTTCAACTCTCTTGTAATTAGCATTCATTGAATGAAATGACATGTTTTGGCATATAGATTGCATTTAGGGAATTTTGAGAGATTACATACGGTAGGACCTGAAAACCGAAACTTAACTCAAGATCAAATTTAAAATAAATCAAATGAATCTAAAAATGCATTGGAACATAACGCTCACATTCTAGAGGTCTAGGCTAGAGACATGATCCGACGTCATTAAACCTAGTCACTTTTGTTTCCACTCAAGGTTGGGTGATTCCTCCTTTTGTGACTCAACTCTGGTCTAGTACGGACTTGTGCTCCCACGTACCATTGAGTATATGGGGAGACTCCACTAGGTTATCATCCTTGATCCACAGGAAGCCGTGTTTGCCGCCTTACAACCCATAATGCACCGAACACAACATTCAGGAAGATTGACTGTCGTACGGAAATTCCTTGGTTTTCATATGATTTCTAAGGTGTATATGCAGTTTTACGGATTGTCTGGTAAAACCCTTGCCTAGTTCTCTAGAGTAGTCACTTTTTGATCCTTTTCGGACTCCTTAAAAGAAAAGACTCACTTGAGCATTTGTCACTTCGGGCTCACTAAACATTCAAAGGCGACTAGAGTCACCTTTTTGTCCTTTTCTCAACTCTTTAAAGATGAAAAGGTCAAGTTGTGTCCTAATGTCTTAAAATTTATTCGACCATGATCACACTTACCTTGTTAGATCTTGTTTGCGTTAGTTTTGAGTAGGGTCTTTCATCGTTAGCTTGTCTAGGATTTTTTGAACTTGATCATCCTGGCGGATCTATCGATCCCGTCTTCCGTCCCTAGTGACCAAGGGTCTCCTTATTCTGCTGCTCCCGAGACACCGGTTTGTGGTGACACTTTTCTTGTTATTCCAAGTGTCCAACTGTTGAACTCTCGTGCCCCAGAAAACGGGCTTCACGATTTATTTTGGAACCCTGTTTGGGAACCTTACGAAGAGGATTTTCCCTCTACTCCTACTGGTGCTTCAGCCCCGATGGCTTCCTCTGATATGGAGGACACATATCATGTAGCGGGTAAAACACCTGTTGTGTCAAGTATCGAGACTCCTATCTCGGCCACATCCCCGGTCATATCTATGCCCTACACTGTCACCCCTCTCGGTATTATAGTGCCTGCACGCTATAGGGCTTTGAGGGATGCCATGGGCTCTAGGAACTCCTCTTCCGGTACCATGTGGGATCATAACATCATTCCTACTATGGGATCTTTTGTTTCACAAGTTCACAATACCGTTGTCACGTCAGTTCTGACCAATCCGACCGTTTGTGTCGCATCTTCAACTCCGGTTGTTAGCGCTGTTACAGCGTCTTCGATCATAACCACTATTGCTGGTCCATCCCACGGTCCAGCACATAGTGTTCAATTAGCACGTACAACCAGAGTTGTTCATCCTATGGTTAGTGCCCCACCTTCTTCTGGTGCCATTGCAGCAGGGGGGCATATTCTCAATATTTGCATGCTATCCAAAATCCAGGCGTGAAAGGCCCTTATTATGACCCTATAGGTCATCATTTGTATACTTCCTTGCCAGTTGAGCTCGCCGTTGAGCTTTCAGTTCCGTTGAATGTCACTTGGGGTACCAGTGGCTATGGTGGTGGCCAAGTTCATCCGGATCAAGGGCAGCCGTACCAAGGACCATCGTATCAAGGCCAGCCATCCTACATGCAACCTAATTATGGGCAACTGTATTATGGCCAAACCTATCTAGGGAAACCTGGAGGCCCACAAGGACAACCCTCCCGGGGACAACCTTCAGCCTATGATGGTTTGTCTTTCACCTATCTTGGGCAACCCTCTGGAAACCTGGGACAACCTTATGCTCAACAAGGACAACCTAGACTCCAGCAGTGATACCCTTCAAGTCAACCCTACGGGAATCTAGGACAACCTTACGCGCAACAAGGACAACCCGAAATCCAACAAGGGTACCCTTCTGGGCAGGGGGGTCAGCCTTACATGCAGCAAGGCCAACCCACTACTCAGCCTGGTCAGCCATCTGGACAAGTAGGTCCACCGCAAGGTCAACCAACCATTTAGTTTGTTCAGTCGTCTGGTCCACAAGGACAACCCGTGGTTGTACAAGGACAACCTAACACCTAGCAAGCTCAACCTTCTGGGCAACCTTCCAACTAGGTGGCCCAACCTCAATCTTCCCAAGGACATCTTTCTGGGCCTGCTCAAACGAGCATGCAGATGGTCATTGTTTCACAAGCTCAACCTGTTTTTCAGCCCCAGACTCAAACTGGTCTCCAGATGCAAGGTGGGTTTCAATCCCAACCTTCTTACCAAGCGCAACCTGGTCCCAAGCTCAATATGGAGCCCAACAATCGTATGGATACCAGAAACCCCAGGGGCAAGCTCAATTTGCCCAGTATCAAAATTACCAATAGATGCAGGTCGCTCCTTATCAAAATTACCAACAACAGTATGTTGCTCCTGCAGGTCAGTTTGGTAACCAATGGGGCACTAGGGGGCAGATCCAGAGTCAACCGACTGGTTATGGATATAACCCCTAGGGACTCTAGGTCAGTTTGGTAACCAATGGGGCGCTAGGGGGCAGATCCAGAGTCAACCGACTGGTTATGGATATAACCCCTACGGACAGAGTCCCTATGGACAGGGTCCTTTTGGACTTGGTTCATCCGGACAGAGTCAGTGGGGGCAACCAACAACTAGTTGGAATACTGGCCCTACCTCATATCCACAACCGTAGTTGTCCTTCAACCCTCAGCTACCATTCCTAGCAATGTTGGAACTGCCGGATGTATCTAAATTAACCAATGATCCTATCTTGCATAATCCATACTGGCCCCCGGTTCCAACCAAGATACCTAGCGATTGTCCCAAATTTGACGGCAAGGCTGGAGAGGATCCTCAAGCCCATGTAATGACTTACCACCTTTGTTTTTCATTGAATTCATGGCTTGATGATTCAATCCAGCTCCGCTTGTTCCAAAGGACTCTCACCGGCTCGGCTAGTAAATGGTACATTGAGTTGACCCGTGCGTCTTTTCAAGATTTCAATTCATTGGAAATGGCATTCCTTACTCATTTTCAGTTACCCATTTAGTATGAGACGGGAATGCATCTCCTTACGTCTCTCAAACAGGACACGGCCACACACATCTCTGATCATATACATGAATGGAGATAGCGTCATCAGTTGATCAAGTTCTGGATTCCTGATCAACTCCTAACCGGTTGGTTCACGACCTCCTTTGTCCCTAAGAATGCACGGGGCATTGCTATGGGAGCTTGCGTGACTGAAGAGCAAGCTATCGCGCGTGCCCAGTACCTTGACTTAGTTTATTCTCAGTCAGGTACTTTATATGAGTATTTTCCTGATGCCCTGAGACTCGGTACATCCAAAGCTCCACCAAAGCCATCTGTTGATGGGGTTATTGGATCTATAAATCCGTCGTCGAAGAAATCATCCTCGAACGCTGGGAAGCAAAAATCGAATGATTCAAATGAAAACACTTCTCAGGGTGGTTCTAATTCAGGAAGTACTTCTGAGGTCAACGTTGTCCAGTCCACCAGGACGGACAAGGCCTCGAAAGGAAAGAGAAAGGGGAAAGCGAAGAATAAACCTGAGCAACCTAAACAGGAATCCTCCAAACCTCCACCCGTGGAAGGAGCCAAGCATAAACCAAAGTACCCTTGTCTTATCTATGACGAGGATCATTATACCAAAGACTGCCCTAGGCGGTCTGAGGTCAATCGTTTATTGAAAGGTGCTCCTGGGATTCCTGCGGTTCTGAAAGAACCTTTCCCCTCTCAACAGACTCAAATGGTAGCCGATCCATCTTCATCTTCATCTCCCTTTGGTTCCCAAGTGTTCATGGTTGGAACCATTCCCGTTCATGTAACGACTCGAACAAAAGAGTATCCTTCATCCACCGGGAAGGAGCTTGAGGTACCCTTAAGCGATCCTCTTTCCAGTTCTGGTCCGCTCCACATCGAGAGACCTAGTACTGAGATGCCCATCCGACCCCCTCCCAAAGGAGTACTCTGGAGATCATCTTACAACCCAAATGCTCGTGCTGCCCAGCACTATAGCATAGTTGAGGACTTAGCGCAGGCTCCATCGGCTATGTTCGCTTTAGAAGTTCTCTAGAGCTGCCCCCTTCAGAGGAAGTCCCTGCTATCGGCCATCGGTAGCATCGACCCGACAGATTCAGATTTGATCACCTTTGATCTCGAGAGCCATGTCCCAAGGCTTCCTCATCAGATTTCCTTCCTCATACAAGTCATCATCAATTCGAAAACGATTCATCATACAATTATTGATGAAGGCGCGTCAACATGCATGATGTGTATTGCTTGTTGGGAAGCGATCTAGTCTCTGACTTTGAGCCAATTTCCTATGACGATGGAAACCTTTGATGGGAGAGAATATCATCCCTATGGTATCCTTCAACGATTGCTAATTACTTTGGAAGGGAAAACCGTTGAAGTGGAGGTTGAGGTCGTTGAGGCAAATCTTACTTACAACCTCCTTATGGGCCGGAGTTGGACATATGCCATGCGTGTCGTGGCTTCATCCCTCTTCCGCGTCATTCGTTTCCTTCACCAGGGGAAAATTGTCATGGTAGACCAGCTCTCCTTCTTCTCTTCTTCTTTTGAAGGCAATGTGCCTTTCATGGAGCATACCTCCATCCCCTTCGAGAGTGTGGGAGCCAGGCTCTTCAAAGATCCCACCCTCATGGGTGTTTTTTCACTCCCACCTCCAAACCTCGCCTCTATCAGTATGATTTCGGTTTGTTCTGATCGTTGGGTCCTCCCCCCCATTGACCAGATAGAATCGTGGGGTGAGGAGATGTCATTGAGTCTTGCCAAGCTCAACTACATCGGAATTGCTACTGTATCGGCTCCTCCTACTGAATCCGCTTCTTTAAGCAGAGCTCTTGACTCATACGACTATTCCCTTTGGCTTGGAGAATGTGCCTCCTCGGATCCATTAAAGGAAATATTTCCTTCCGACGAAGCCATTATAGAGACCATGTCCGTCGAGGAACCTCCGTGGTTCAATCTTCATCACTGTTCCTCATTTCTCCCTACCCTTCAGGAAACATTGGCTTGTCTCGAGCGGTTTGCTCTGTGTCTCCCTTCACAACCCCTTCAGACACCCATTCAGGTATATCAAGTGTCTTCTGAAGGGAATTTGGGGAACATTACGCAGACTCAACCCATCGACACCTCTGTCAAACCAACGATTGTCTAGCACATTTACATAGGAGTCACTTGCACTCCTGAGGAAATTCAAATCTATATAGCTCTTTTTTGCGAGTTTCATGACGTATTTGCATGGTCTTATGAAGAGATGCCCGACATTGATCCAAGCATCGTCGTGCATGAGATACCTACGTATCCAGGAGCTAAACTTGTTTGCCAGTGTTTACGCCCTGTACATCCCCGCAAGGCAGCAACAATCAAAGCGGAAGTCGAAAAGCTTCTTAAAGTTGGTTTCATTTACCCCAACCCACTCACAGATTGAATCTCTAACATCATCCTTGTGGATAAAAAGTAGGGTACTATTCGCGTCTATGTCGATTATCGTGATATTAATCGAGCCTGCCAAAAAGATAACTACCCCACACCTTTCATTGACCAGCTCATTGATGAGTGTGCTGGGAGTGAGATATATTCGTTTATGGATGGATTCTCTGGATACAACCAGATTAATATCGCGCCCGCTGATCAACACAAGACGGCCTTTATTTGTTCATGGAGTACTTTTGCTTATAAAAAGCTCCCTTTCGATCTCAAGAATTCTGGTGCCACTTTTCAACGTGCGATGTCTTACGCCTTTCATGATATCCGGCACATCGTGCAGCCTTATCTAGATGACCTTCTCGCTCATTCAGCTAAGTGCCAAGACCATCCGTCACATCTCTGCGAAATTTTTCTCCACTGTCGACACTACGATATTCAACTTAATCCACATAAATGTGTCTTCTGTGTGGAGTCTGGCCGACTTCTCAGGTTTATCATCTCTCGAGAGGGCATCCACTTGGATCCCCTTAAATTCGAGGCCATTTTGAATCTTCCTCCCCCTGCTTCTTTGCGGCAACTGCAGAGCTTGCAGGGTAAAGCAAACTTTTTATGATGATTCATCCCAAATTATGCTGAGGTGGCAAAAGGTTTCATGCGGTTACTCAATCATGACACCCCGTTCCGATGGGATGCCATAGCTCAAGAGTCTTTTGCACATATTAAAACTCTTCTAGTTTCTGCCCCTTTGTTGCAGCCTCCGAATTACCATCGTGATTACACGTTGTATTTGGCTACTGCTGATACCACCATTGACATGGTTCTTGTTCAGGATGACGATGATGGCACTGAACATGCTATTTATTACCTTAGCCACAATTTGTTAGACACGAAATCTTGATATGCTTATGTCGAGAAGTTGGCACTAGCCGCTGTTTGCATCATTCAACGCTTCCGTCATTACATCTTGTTGCGTACCACGACAATGATCTCTGATTGCAACACTATGACCTACATTTTGTCACGTCAGTTGCTGGGCGACAGATACTCGAAGCGGATAGTCATCCTCCAAGAGTTTGACTTGGAATTTACTGCTACCAAGTCTAATAAATCGCTTGCCTTCACTGAAATGTTGTGTTCTTTGCCATCTACTGTTGCCTCCTCTCAGTTAGAGGATTCCATTCCGGGCGAAACTCTCTTCCTCATCAGCGCCCTCGATCCCTGGTATGGGGATATTATTGTCTACTTGTAGACGTCCTCCTTCCGTCCTGAGACCTCTAAGGATGCTCGCTGACAGATCCGACATCAAGCCCAACCATATCGTATTGTTGGGGACACCCTGTACCATCTCAGCATTGATTCTATTCTTCGCCGATGCTTAACTTTCAAAGAAGAAGAGAGAGTTTTAAATGACTGCCACTTTGGTGCTTGTGGTGGTCACATGTCTGGATATGCCACTGCACAAAAAATCCTCCGTGCTGGCTACTTTTGGCCCTTCATTTTCAACGATTGCATTCTTGCCGTCCGTTCATGTCATGAGTGCCAAATTTACCAACACAAGATGCATGCACCCCCTGCTCTGCTGCACCCCGTTGTAACCGTTGGTCCCTTTGCCAAATGGGGCATTGATTATATGACCTGTAACCCTCGCTTGGCTGAGGGGCATGGGTACATTATCGTTGTTGTTGATTATTTCACGAAATGGGTCGAGGCGATGCCTACATTGTCTGAAGACGGTCACATCGCGGAACAGTTTTTGTTCAACCATGTTATCTCGCGGTTCGGAGTCCCCCAAGCCATCATCATTGATCACGGAAAGCATTTTCGTAATCACATGATGACCGAACTAACAACCCAGTTGGGCCTACGACATGATAGTTCAACCCCATACTATCCTCACGCAAACGGTCAAGTGGAAGCCGTGAACAAAGTTTTGGTCACGATGCTTCAACGAACTGTTGGCATGCATAAGTACAATTGGCATTTGATGTTGTTCTCTACTTTGTGGGCCTACTATACCTCCATGAAGGACGCCACTGGTTTCACCCCTTTTCATTTAGTTTACAGACTGGAGGCTACCCTTCTTATGAGTGTGAGATTCCTTCATTAAAGATAGCCGTCGAATTACTCCCTGATACTACTCCAGTAGAAGAGTGTCTTCTTTACTTAGAGTGACTGGACGAGACTCGTCATCTAGCCTCCTTAGCTATTGAAGCACAGAAGAAGCGAGTGAAAACTCACTTCGACAACACTGTTCATCCCCACTCTTTCATTGAGGGAGACTTAGTACTGCTCTATGATCAAGCTAACGATAAGCTCGGGGTAGGAAAATTCGAGCCTATGTGGCATGGGCCCTACATTGTGAAAATATTTTTGCAAAAAGGAGCCTACGAGCTTATTGATTATGAAGGGAATCCCCTGGATAAGCCCCGAAATAGTTTTTATTTGAAAAAATACTATGCATGAGTCCAGACACTCTCTTTGTTGTATATACATGTGCTTTCAGCAAGTGTGTTGTGTGTGCATGTTTTCATGTTTTTGTCTTGGTGTGTCGGTGTGATTGCCGCTTATTGTGTCTTTTTTCTTCTTGGACAGATGTCTGGATCGCCTTACGTTGGTTTCACTGATGGTGCCTCCCGCAGTACGCGCAACTTTTCATCTACGGCATGGGTGATCTACGATCCTCATGGTGAGTTAGTAGACATTCAAGGGGTTTTTCTAGGTTGTACAATGAACAATGTCACTGAATATAGTTTTGTGATTGAATTATTAACTAAGGCAATTAACCTCGGCATTCGAACATTGGTTGTGAACTTGGACTCTCAGCTTGTCATCCACCAACTCAACGGGCGTTATTCCATCAGAGATCGTCAGATTTTAAGGTTGTCTTTATGCGTTAAGTTGTTAGAAAGGGATTTTGATTTCATTACTTATCAACATATTCCAAGACAACTTAATACGTTAACCGATGCATTAGCTAATTATGTGTTGGACAGGTATTTTCATAAAATGTAATTCAACATAACATAAGAAGCATAAAGTACAATAAACCATAAAACATATGTATATATATATATGTGTGTGTGTGTGTGTGTGTGTGTGTCCAAAATTTTTGCACCCCGTGCATCATCAAAAAATAATACATGTTTGTCTGAATACATCTAGCGACAACATGTCTCTCAAAAAATATGCATAGAAAAGAAAGCCTAGATATCTAGTCTCGGTGGTGCTCATGGTAGCACGTCACCACTCGCACTAAATGTCTCAGGAGTCAGTGGATGCGAGTTGGCACCCCCACTGTGTGCCTCTAGTACGCTAGCGGGACATCCGCTAGCCGAGCGTAATCTGGTATCCCTCGAGTGATAGCCTCGAGGTTCTGAATAAGCTCTCCTCTGTCACTGCCCTCCTCCTAAGGATCTGTTGTTGCTGCTACTACTACTGGGTGTCTCCTTGCGATGGGAGACATGCCAGCCAGATGCTCTGGGCAAAAATCTGCATATGCATATAAAGGTCATTAGAACAAGCATGTAATAACCAAAAAAAATCATAAAATCAAAAAATCAAAAAATGAGGTCATACCAACTCCTCGTCCCAGTCCTCTCCCTCCGACAGGGGAAGGTCAAGGTCTCCGATGAAGTCTGTCCCCACATACGGCCAATCCTCCACCATAATCAGTTGGCGGCGAAGCCACCCGAAAAACTCAGGTCTGAAAGACATCTGCTGACCGCCACCACCCCTCGGCATTAGTGCCGCCCATCGAGCAATCATCGACTCTCGAGGTGCTGGGTCAAGAACAAAGGCCCCTTGGCCCTGGAAGCTTGGCACACGTTCCAAGAAGAATGTCACCAAGATGGAGCCATTTCCGAATTACTGCAGCTTGCCCTGCTTGGCCTTGGTCAGCTGCCTCTTCATATTGGTCGTCACTGCTGATGCCCAATTGAAGAATGTTGGACTAAGGCACTCTGTCGCCAAGATCAGATGGTTCTTCATAGCTTCGTGGGGTGCCTGTGTCCTCGCAGTTCACGTGATGGTAAACATCAATTCTCTCGGTGTCAAATCCGGGACGGTGGGGATATCCACCTTTGAGCTGCCCTACCCATATCTTGCACCTGGGCAAACTTGGGCCTTCAACTCCTCCATCTTCTTTCCAAATGGCCTGTTACCGGTTAGTCGAGGCACCGGCCCCATCATGACAATCCAGTAAGGAAGTAGACATCAGATACGTCTAACTCCAATACTTGGTCCCATATACAGAACACCTGTTCCGATACATCCCACAAGTTGATCAAATACTGTAAGAGCTCTGGCTGAGCTTGTAAATAGGACAGCAGGAAGAATTTCTTGAGCCCACATGCTCTAAGAGCCTCCATGCAGTCCTCATCTGCCAAGGCCAATGTGTCTACTTGATCATGTTCTCGTTCTTTCCACAAGATCACCTTTTTTGCGTATTTCCCTGCAAACACAAGCCCAAAACATAAAGTTAGATCCTTGTGCCACTCTAAAATGAAGGGAAATTGGTTTAAATTTGTTGAAAATTGGCCAAAAAATCCACGCAGCCATTGGCGCGACTGTTTCTAAAACAGTTGCGCCCATAGGCGCATACCCTTTGGGAAATTTGCCCCATTACCACGGGTCCATGCCCGAAACCCGCGACAATGGGCGCAACCCTTAAATTTGAAATCCTCCCTATAGGGGATGAAAAAGCAATTTAAAAAAAAATTCAAACAGATAGAAATGGAGAAAAAGACAAGACCTCTTACCTGACACTAACGAAGCTCCGAATGGTCAGCTGGATTTGTCACAATCGCCAATTGAAGATCTCACTCCAAAAGCCCTGAGGTCGTTCTCGAAAGGTAAAAGGTGAAAAGTAATTTTTTGTTTTACCATTTTCACCATTTTATAACTTTTTGACCCCTAAATAGGTTTTAAAAGTCATTTTATGGATATTTGTGTCGAAAATGGATTTTACGCCCATTTCTTGTGCAACGATAGGTGTTTGTGCAGCTTAGGCAGCGAAATGAGTTGTATTTTATACTTTTTCGGACTCGGTAAATACACAAAAAGTCACTTTGGAGTCACCCTTTTGCTCTTTTCTGACTCTCTAAACATGAAAAGAATGCCAAGTTGGTCCTCTCGACTCATTAAATGGAAATGAGAGGCGGTTGTCTTTAAACCCTTTTCCGATCGTTTAAAAAACGAAAAGATTGTTGGACCCTTGTCGTTTCCGGTTCATGAACAGTCACTAGGCGACGTGGTTTTGATTGCTTTTTCACCTTTTCAGATCGAAATCAATACTTATGAAAATTACTCCTCGGTCGTAATGATCAGGTGGTTCTTTCGAGCATTGTTTTAAACTTTTTCGGGCTCGAGAGACACAACTTTACGAAAAAGGGCACCCCTGGAGTTTACTTTTCCGCTGTCTTTTCAAACTCTCTAAACATGAAAAGGCGTCGAGTTCTTCCTTTGTCAGACTCGTTAAAACTTAATGACATCGGATTCCATCGCAATGACACCTCCCAAGCATATGCTATCTCCGTCAAGCTTGTCATCCAAAAATAACCGGGGTACTCGCCAGAAATGGTGGGGAAAAAGGAACCACAATTATCATCGTGTCGGCAGTATGTCGCTCTTCAACATGGCACTTGTCTGCATTCGTGTCTGGGTGGGGACATCTCATCTTGTTTTCACGCTTGCCTCCGTGGGTTTGGGTTATCCTGTTTGCCCACTCATCTGCTCATCACCTTGTCACCATGACCCCTGATCATTTGATGTCAAATACTACCAAGTCCACTGTCGTGCCGCCGATATGTTCAAGAGAAGTTGACCTCTGCAGAATACTTAACCTCCCTCTGATACCTCAAACAAAGCATTTTATCCTTCTCTGTCTTGTGTCAGTGATGTGGGAAAAATTATGGCCCACCTTCGATCAAGGTCACTTCCTGTCGACTTCAGCTCATTATCCAGGAAGTTGACTTAGAGACTCCCTTCAGGTACCTTGAGCCTGCATGCCTCAATGGCAGGTTCTTCGTGTTCAATGCGAGGTTTTCATCATTAGCCTCTGATCAGATGATTCTACGGGTGTTCAACACCGGCTCACTGATTCGCATGCTGTGGATTGTACCTATAGTACCTTGAGGACCATTGTCATTATTGGTGGTACCTCTTGCGTCTATTAACAGTTTTCATCATTGATTGGTAATCAGACAATGTTATTTCATGTTCGACTTCGATTCCCATATTCGCATGCTTGAACTTGTACTTTGTTTGGGTCGAGATGGAGCGCAAGACCCTAGATTTTGTTTGTTGACATCCAGGTTGCATTTTGTGGATTATTATAATCATTACATGACTCATTCACTGGATGGCTGTGACCATGCCCGAGTCTATTCATCGATTCTTACTGGATGGCTACGTCCATACCTTGGATCCAGATTTTTATGTACTCTGCTATGGATGGTTGCGCCAATACCACGTACATCATGTACTTGAGATATCAGTTGTACTCCATGCAGGTTCTCCAGCGGCCGTGTTTTCAGTCGACCATGTTCTTGTAAAGCATTTCACCCCTCTCTCTCTCGGGCCTCATGCTTTAGGGGGCATTTGTTACACAATATTTTGTCACCGTCCCTGTTACCCCTTCTACCGTACATTGGAGGACCTATTCCGGGACCTGTGAGAGGTTACATAACCTAAAAAAACCTACATTGTATCCCCTTGAGTATGTACTTCATGCGCCCTGAAGACACCTTCTGCAAAATACCCATAAATATAGCCCTTTTTCCATTGGCATTGTTCCTCAGTGTATCACTCGCGCCAATGAGGGAAATCCTCGAAAGAGGGTGCACCAGCTAGCGCTCTGTCTCTGAGTCGCACTAGCGCCAACCCAGTTGGGTAAAGTTTTTAACAAACTAACTTGCAAAGATTCCTTCTAACCTATTCATGAACTGATTCCAGTTTGAGTTAGTTCAGTTGGGCTTTGAATCTCCATGGAAGGGAAGTAGTTATCCACCTCTCATGGAAGCTTCCTAATGATAAGGACAATACCATGAATCTTGTGGATGATCTTATCTCCTTCTCCTATCTCTATATAAGCTTGTCTCTTTGCCTTTGACAAGCTAGTTAGTAATTCTACTCTTCAAGCTCCAAAATCTAAGTCCCAGAACCTGAGAATTTCTAAGATCATGCTACAATAGGCCTTGTTCATTCCCATAAGGCTATATCTTTAATGAGGAGATCTTTGTCCAAGTAACCAAGGAGAGAGAGGCTTGTTCCCCATCCCCTACAAGCTTTG
>APFE031037362.1:3079-14093 GCA_000404065.3 Pinus taeda | reverse complement strand
TTGAGCTGTGGGAGATATAAAACATGATCAAGAAGAAAGTCTAAGAGACCAGGCAGTTTAAGCCTGATTGTGCCAACCCTGATGGCTTGATTTTTGACTGATATGCAAAGTAAACTACTCCATCAACATTGTCAGTGAAATCTTCAAAAAAGTCTTTTCTATGAGTCATGTGACAGGTTGCTCCTGAATCAAGCAGCCAATCATTTTTCCAGGAAGCAAGTGAAATGTTAAACAAATCTTCATTTACTCCAATGTTACATTGTGCCTCAATATTGAGTGGATTCAGGTGCTTTACCTTTGTCCGTATCATCAATTTTACCTTTTTGTTGGTTTCTTCTCTACTCAATTTTTTCCCATGGTAGCTTGCATGTAGATGCATCATGTGATCCATTTCTTTTGTAGCGAATATAGTGTGAATTTGCCTTTTCTCCTTGAGGATGTCTGCCCCCCCTGCCTCTGAAATATCTTCCTCTTCGTCCATCTCTTCCTCTTGTAGAATCTTGAGCAGGATGCTTTTCTTTATGAGCAAGGCACACAGTCTCTTCAGACGATTCAAGGGCTGTCTTCTTTCCAAAGGCCTTTTCTCTTTCAGCAAACTTTTTCACTAGAGAGTCAAAGGTTATATCTTTGAGATTTCCATTTGCTTGCAAAGACTCAAGATAATTGGAGTATGTAGGATAAAGTGCCTTGAGAAAAAGCAATCAGAGAGATATCCAGCTCAACCTTAGTGGATTTGATATCATGCATTATAGACTTTATTTCAGATGCAAGAGCAAGAGGATCATTATTTTGCAGTTCAAGAGTGAAGAGTTAATCATGAGTTGGACGACTTCAAGTGCAGAATGTGAGTCATAGAGCTCTTTCAGCTTTTGTAAAGCTTCAAAGGCAGTTGAACATGTTGAAATGTGACGACTCACCTCCTTATTTACAGACACTGCGATTAATGCATACGCTTTGCTGTTTTGTTTTCCCAGATGGTGAGCTCTTTGTCCGATGTATGCTTTTCTGGGTCACTGTCTCCTTCTCCGACACACACTCCTTTCCACAACTCATTGAAAATGAGGGTGTGTTGTACCATCCGGGACTAGTCAGGATAGTTCTCCTTACCAGTGAGAACTATTCCTATCATAGAGATGATTGAATACATTCTGTAAAAAAATACTTCTGCTGATATAGAAAACTTTCGATGATATACTAATACTTCTAATGGCGAGAAAAAAAATTTGCTCTTAAAAAACTTCCGCTGCTAAAAAAATGATTTTGATATGGAAATATATTCAAAATCATTCAAAATTCTGCTACGCCATTTATATTATTGATCATTGAAATGAATACTGATAACATATATCACCGCAAAAAAAATGTTTGAGCGCTTGTTGCCACTGTAATATATATTGTTGTATAAACAAATGCGTGCTTGTGTTACTACTCTCAATTGGAGCACGCTATCACCTTATCACATGCTATCACTGTATATCAATAAACATTAACTAGGAATCTGTTTTGGCACATAAGCGCACTGTTATGTGGGGCGGACAATCAATATACCATTACACACACTCAATATACCATTACACACAGTCAATATATCGATTCACTTCAATATACCATCGATTCACCTCAATATACCATTAATATCTTTCTGAAATCGCATTTTTTTTTTATAGACAGGAATTATGAACGGCATTTGAGCATGAAATGGTTAAGCCTATGTAATAGGGAATGCTGACAATTCCAACGATAGAAAATAACAAACTCAAAAGAGCACATTGAAGAACCAGGGACCAAATAAATTTCCGAAAAAACTGTGTTTTGAATGATAGGGTTCGATGGCGAAAGCTTTGACAGGTGCCGCTCCCTTAAAAGTGTTTTGAAGCCCATACAGAGTTGCAGTAGCTTTTCTTTCTTTTCAGTTACTAAAGCGATCTCAATCAATGCAACAGTCAGGCAGTTGTACGGTTTCTGGATAGTTTCAAGTTAATGGATCTCACTTATGAAATCCCCCGGCAAACTTAGGGTGCTCAACCTTGTATGCATTAAAACATGATACCGGAATTACAACTCCTAAAGTATCAAACTGCGTGTCCTAAAATAACGGAATCAAACCGCATCTCCTCGCCACTGATGAAGTTAACGCCATCATGGGTAAGACAATCCAGTCTTGGTGAGTGCGCTGGTTAACTCCCCGCAGGTCAGAGTTTCGATCTACGCCAGTCGACGTTCTTGGCAAAATCTTTCCATGGTAATGGGACTCGCATCCGTCGACTGAGGCAGAGCTATAGTGGCATTTCCAACATTTTCAGTGCACCTTCCACTGATACTAGATGATTAAACAACGCTTTCACCAGAAGGGATCGAACAACCCTCTAAGTACCAGATGGGTCTCGAAGATGAGCGCATGAGAGCTAGTTCGAAGATAATGAGGGGATATCTGACCGTTTTCAAAAAATTAAACTAAAACAGCACATAACACCCAAGTTTGGGCTCTCAATTCTACACGAACTATGGAGACTGAGGACGAAAGCGATACACCTCTCCAAGAATTTGGTTTAATAGAGAAAATAATAGCGATGAATACCTGTCAGGCCAGGCGTTTCACTCAGCAGCGTGAGTAGGCAACGTGTGTTTACTTCAGGCAGCGTGCGTTTCAGCTCTGACACCATTTGGTATGCAGCTTCAAACAGGCAAGCGTTTCCTTCAGGTGTGGGACAGAGGAGCAGAAGGCAGGCAGTGGACAGAGGAGTTACAAGGGCTAAAAAAGGAACCTGGGACCTGTGCTCTGATACCATGTCAGGCCAGGAGTAACTCCAGAAAACTAATGTGTTTATTCATTTAGCCAGCTATCTAATATATACATGAATGTGATTGTTCAGTTCATCTTCTCGATGACTGTTCACATTCAGTTCCCCAATCACTGAGGATTAGGTGTCAACAACTACCATCATCTAATTATATACACCTCTAACACATATAAACATCATTAGCTAGCGCACAAATCTAATATTAACAGGGCATCATCATCGTGATCACATCTAACAAAACACAAACATTGTAATCTAACATCATCACCACTCACATCCTCAAATTAATATAAATCTCATGTCAAATAACTGCTATCACATACACATCTATTTGCAAGTACATTAAATGAACATATCTAACATGACCTGACAATATACAAATCAACACCAACATATAAATTAAGTACATAAACATGAACAAAAAATGCACTATATATATATATATATAAAATAAAATAAGTAATTAACAAGTCAAATAAGTGCAATCAAATATTTGTCGATACAACGAAGGAAGTAGTGCCATCCTCGTATACAGTAGAAGATGATGGATGTTCAACAACTGCCTCAACATGGTCTGTCAAACTCTAAGGTGGAGGAGGAGGTGGTTTCTCTGCTCTGTTAGGAGAAACATAAGGCAAATTCTCTAGCTCTAACATCTCATCATCAGGTGATTGACGATGAGGTCTACTACTAGAAGGATCACCGACACCCTAATGGCCATGATTCGATGGGGTGGTACTACCAGAAGCATCATGATCACCACCCTCATCATCATCACCACCACCCTTATCTGATGCACTTGTCACTGCATGCCCTGCATCCATCATCATTGCAAATACCCTACTAGCTCTGACGATATCATGCATAAGAGACATCATCTCGCGCGAACAGTCCTTGTAGTGATCCATGAACCTAGGATCTGTGTTGATTTCTTGAGCCCTCGCAAGACAGACTCCCTCGCCAATCAAAAATCTGATTAATCTATCGTAGTAGTCCATATGAGATCGTAGACCAACCCTACGACCTTGGACACCCATGCCCCCCTTAGGATGTGCCTCACCCTCTTGGGCCTCACCCATCTCCTCGTCTCCTCCATCTAGTGGGGGAGGAGGCATGTCCCCATTGAATGTGTCGATGTCTACAAAATATATACACAAGAATAGTTAGATAATTTCAATATTAAAAAATTTAATAAAACAATTTAAAGGGCGTGCTATAATAAATTTTATTATGATTAATTAAAACAATAAAATGAAACAAAATTAATGTAAAGAAAACACTAATATTACCACTATCATCTAGAGGCTCAGTAGTTGTGAAGAGGATGTTGGGGCACTGTCTCCAATCAATCCCTGTGTATGGAAACACCAATGCGATAAACACATGGCCATCCTCAATGGCCAATAGCACCAGTGCCTTGGCGGAAATCCTGGACGGATACTCCAACATGCCCCTCTTGGGCATCATTTTCCCCCACATGCGCATCCAGACCTCAGTGATCGGCTTAGGAGGGCGACGATCAAATGTAGGCCTCATCTACAAAGACCTCTCAAAAAATAAACAAAATAGATCTGAAGCGAAAGGGAAGGCCACCCTCCCCTGTCTCAACGCACGACATCTATCTAAAGCCATGCAAAATTGTCTCAAACAAATGGTAGGCCATCTGATACAATGTGGCACCTGAATCAAATAATCAACATAATACAAAAGAGGACAACAAATGTGTTTCCAATCACTACTAGAGTGTGTAATGGTGGTGACTAATAAAGAGAGGCACCTAACCTCCTGTGTGGCAAAAGAAGAAATACGTAGTTGTGCACCACAGACTTGAAAATCTGTTGGATAGACCGCATGAGGCCCTACAAATTTTTTGGTGTAGGCAAGCTAACTCTCAACTATTGGGGACATCAGAGAACTAGGGAAAATCCCCCCCCCCCTCTCTTGGATGGGCCAGTGATAAAGCATATGTCCTCCTTAGTGGGCCTATACCATGCCCCAGGACCGACATGCAAAGCCTACTCCTAGGCACTCCATCGGTGGATTAGGTGTGCCAATAAGACAATACACCTTCAGGGATGTAGCTTCCTTATAATACTTGAGGAGGCCTACATTCCTTAAGAGTGCTTGAGTTGTTGTAGTAATAGAGCGAGGGTATAAATCCCTCTCCCTCTCTCTGGCCTCCCATGTTCAGACAATATTGTATGGGTTCGCTTGTTGTTGTTGCTCCCTCTGCTAACGTCTCTACTATATGATTGACATATAAAATACATTAGCCTCATACATAAAATACATTTTTTAATTAAATGAAAAATTTATTTATAAATATGGAAATATGACTTTCAATTAAAAAAAAAATCATCGATGCGCTCAAAAAACAGTCATTCATCGGCTCTCGTGCACTGCCAAACATAACCGCACTGATTTCAGTGTGCATATAAGTATGACACACTGTTGTTGGTTCACAAATTTAATTTTTTATAGTGGTGCGTCACACTTGTGCATTGGTGCGCACATATACCTTTTCGCATCGACACATAATGTTCTAGTTATCGAACACACTGAGCTATAACTATATTTTTAAATTTTATTTTTGTAGTGTGTTTGGTAAATATAAACACATCAAGATTAATGCACTTATGTACACTTTATCGTATTCTCGATGCATTTTTATATAGGAAACACACCGCAACAATCGTGGTTCGTTATGTTCACGTACCGAAATGTGGTGCACACTATAAATTTACAAGGTGCACCGCTATTGGTGCAAGGCGAATATATCAAACACATTCGTAGGAACACATTTTTTTTTCAAAAACAACAAAAAATTTAACCTAATTTGCAATTATAATCAGCCAAAAAATTAAATTAGATAAAAGATAGACATTACCTAGACATTTGGTCGTCGGGGAGGATTGTGGACACGTAATGGAAAAAAATAAATTTTAGCACAATTTGAAAAAGTTGGAAAGTCAGATAACGAGCATGGTACAGAAGGATGATGAGAAAGAGAAGCCCCGACATCAGGGCGCTTGTATGAGGAAAGAGTGGCACTGGTGCTTCATAGCTCTCCAGCAATGTAGATGGTAAAAATGAAATTTACGGCTTGGAGGGTTTTTTTAATTTAACCCTCCTCAAGTGCATTGCTCTAACCACATCGATGCGGAATAGATCCAAGAGCACCACTTTTTTTAAATTAAAAAACATATCGTGGTGTTTTTCTTAATATGCCTCGGGACATTATAATATAGGTATCGCACCGATTCTTTGTCTGACTATAGCATCGCTCTATTTTTAAAAATTAAAAACTGCCCAGCAATGCTCTTTAATAAATGCTCTGGGGCATTTTAGTACCTTTACCACACTGATGCATCATTGGAAAATAACACCACATTTTTATGAAATTTAAAAACTATAGCAGTGCTACTTAGTGGTATGTACTGAGACCTTTTACTACATGAAGGGCACTGGTGCTATCAATTATTCAAGCCCTGATGCATTATGTTTTTTAGTGCGCCGTGTTTTTTTATTTAAAAAAAAATCCATGGTGTACCATGTTATATGCAGAACAGGTACTTTTATGGATAGTGAAGCACCGGTGCGTTTGTATATTATAGATGCACCATCCAAAAAACATCTGCTAAAACATCCGCCCGGCCAACCTCCGCTAGTGACCTTTGCTACAAACAAATTTTTGGGCTATTTTTATAGGGGCTTCCATAAAAACATTCGCTAGAAGGTCTTTTCCTTGTAGTGAGCTAGATGTCGAGATATCCTAATGGCCTTGCCACAACATACTGCCACAATAGTGCACTAGTTCAAAATTCACTCATACCTATTAGCCAATGGAGTTCTCCCACCTTTCATTGTTCCATGCCATCACTGATATGAAGGAATCTGGTATCAGGGGGTATTTGCGTTATGTCGTTTGCGTAAAATGCCTGGAGCACTAAATTCACGTCATTCAACATACTTCAAATGTTATAAATATTTTTCGTTTATAAACTTTTGTCTCTCATGCCACAATGCCATTACCCATCGCATTGAGACTTTCATCGAAAACCTTCATGGCAGATGCGAAATTGTTTGTCTGCTAACAGAAAAATTCTTGTCTAACACCTATGTTAACCACACCATATCTTCATGAAACGCTTCAGCTTAAAACCTTTGTGGTGTGATGATGTGTCAAATATGCCATGTTGTCATCCTAGCTATCATCCCACATCATCTCCATGCCACAACTCACCTTATGAGTGGTGACACGTGTCACCCAAGATAGGGCCACTTAGGCACCAAAAAATGCCAAATATGCATGCGACGTGTCCTTGTCACATCATGTCACGTCATTATCATGCTATCCTATCAAACCAATTAGCTACCATATCATCAAAGCCCTCTAATCATGTATCACCATTTGTCACTTGCCACATCACCACCTAGGATGGAGGAAAGCCCAAGCTCTAGTGTTTTTTTTCCACTTTCCTTTGTTAAAATTTCACAACCTGGAAGTTAAGTTCAAAAAACTAACAACAACAAACTATTTCTCTATCCCACACCTCTAACTGCGCCAACCTGTCCATTGCCAAAACTTAGCAAGTGCTTGAATTAAAGCAAGCATGGCATGACATCCGTAAATTAATGAGATATTTCCCCTCTCGCGGAATCTATTAACCGTGGCTCCCGTCATCTCCATGCTAAAACCTTTCTCATTGCAAATGGAAAATTATGCATTGAGTGTCGAGAAGTTCCTATCTCACACCTTTTGTTTGTCATTGGAACCATACACCTCCTACATTAGCTAGTCGTGGTTAATTGTGGGCTCCCCCTGCTTGATTAATAGTCAATAGAGGGGGGGGTCTGTAATTTGTCACTTCTATGACTAACTCTTACACACTTTCGTCAAAGCGTGCCACATATTGATCTCCCCTCACTTCAATCCAATGAATTTTGTTAATTGTCCCCTCCCCGTGAGTATACATGAAGAATAATGGAGGGATGAGGTCCGTAATTTGGTGTTTAACACCCATGGAAATAATGCCAAAACACAATCGGAACCTTGAGTCATGTCCTATTAAGCGCGTCCACTTGTCAACCAAGTAATCTTTGAGTCAGCCACTCACACTTTGTCATTTGTTAGCCACATATTGTCACATTGCCATATCAATGTTGCCACATCAGTTGCTACTGTACGTTGTTAGATCCAAGTGGAACCATGCTTCTTGGAACCCTACCTAACTTCGAACTTAGATAAATCCTGATCCCTTAGGTGTTTTTCTGAGTGTCATATACCATTGGAAAGGTCTCTGAGAGGACTATCCGAATATACACTTTGCAAGAGAATGTGTGTTAATACACTATAGAGAAAATTATTTCAAATATAGTCCTTCAAATTCAATAGTTTGTAGAGACTACAAGACTTCACAAACACTAGAAACACATAAGCAATGATTACTTGATATCAATGACAACCAACTATCATTCTACTCAAGAATCTCCAACAAGCTATCCCTGAACTTCACACTACTTGACGTTAATGACTACTCTTTTGATATCAATGACAACACTTCGCTCAATGCATTTAAGTTATATGCATGCTAGTATATGACACTTCATGGTGATATTTCTTTCAATTGATGTGATTTCATGTATGAGTTCCTTACCTAGATGTGGTGTGAATAATTTCTAACTTGTCGTGAAAGTAATAAACCCAAGATTTGAACTAATAATACTCTTAACTAAAAGCAAAGATTTTTATTGTTTTTTCCTTGTGTGTCATGGGGCTGTATAATTGTCTTTAGACAAGTGTGTCATGACTTTTGGGCTAGGTTAATCAAGGTGAAGAGTGTACCCTATATCCTAATTATACATAACATTTTTCATTGTTCCTCTTACTCTACCATCCCATTCATATAAAATAATTACTACCTCTGCTTATGTATGGCTTATCAAATGCCATCTAGCAAAGGTTTAATGAATAAATTAAAGGAAAAATTAAGTAAATTTACGCCAAATGAAGCCAAAAAAAAGGGCTAGAAGTGAAGGGTGTAAAGGAAAAAATAAAGATAATGAATAAGGGCTATACCACTTCATTAAAAAGGTCCAGCACGTAAAATCTTATGTGAAAAAACATATCTAAAGAAAAAGGAGTAAGCAAATCAAAGGAAAAATGTAAAAGGGGTAATAAACTGTAGGAATTTACTGGGTAAGTTCCTCAGACAAAACACCAAAGGACACCTCTCACAAACAGATCACAGATCAATACACCAGTATTGTTGATGTGGTTAAAACCCTCAAAGAGGGAAACAGTCCACGGCCTAAGCCAACGCGGCCACTTCAGGCAATTTATTAATAAAAGAATGAAAATTTACATAAGATTCTCTCATGAACGGTTACCCTACAAATGACCCTCCATGCTCTTTAAATAGAGTATCATGGACCAATCGGGTGTCAAGCCACGGATCAAGTGTCGGTAATACCTAGGAGAACAATGAACCGTCAGATCACTACATATCTTGATCTTCGGGTTGTAAGTTACAAAAGTTCTAGTAAAGAACACACTTACCTACCTACACTAGACCAAGTTATTACTAACTACTTCTATGTGTCGATCCTAACATTCCCCCTTAAGAACAACTTGATAGGATTGAGGATTACAAATATACACAAAGGAGAAGAAGGAGGCATTAGAGCATATCCCCTCTATTGACAACTTCCGAACCACCATAAATCGAAGTTTAGTAATCTCGCTCTGTTTGAGCCTTTGTAAAGATGTCTGCAACTTGATCATCTGTTGAACAATATTTCACTTCAAGAACATGGTCATGAATGAGCTTTCTGATGAAGTGCATGTGCAATTCAATGTGTTTGTTACATTGATGTTGGACTGGATCTTTGCATAGTTGAATGGCACTTTGATTAACACACCAAAGTGTAGTCGGATGTTGCTGCTGAAAGCCAAACTCTAACACGATCTGACGAAGCCGTAGGGCTTCCTTACTAGCTTCTACGGCATCACGATACTCTGCTTCTGCTGAAGAAAGAGAAATGGCACTTTGTTTCTTGCAAGCCCATGTAATAGGTCCTAAACCAAGAGTGAACACATAACCTGCGGTAGACTTTCGATCATTAGGGTCACCAGCCCAATCAGAATCAGTGAAACCAACCAATAGAGGAGATGCTTCTACACTGTAATGAATCCCAAACTAAACTGTGCCTCGAACATAACAAAGTACTCTTTTAGCTGCTTTCCAATGACGTTCATGTGGGTTTTGCATACACTGAGCAATAAGGCCAACATCAAAGGAAAGGTCAAGACGAGTATGGGTCAGATACAAAAGTTTTCCTACAAGTTGACGGTATAAGGTAGCATCAACTTCAGGGGAAGTACAAGTAACTGAAAAGTTTGGCTCCAGACTGAAAGGGAGAAGGGGCTGGCTTACATTCTTCCATGTGAAAATGGCATAGAAGATCACAGACATACTTGGACTAGGAAAGGGAAATACCTTCCTTGGATTGCAAGACTTGAAGACCAAGAAAATAATGCAAATTTCCTAAGTCTGTCATTTCAAACTTCTTTTTAAGGTTGGACTTCATATGGTTTATAAGGTTGGGATCACTACTAGTAAGGATAATATCATCAACATAAAGAACAAGAATGATAAGAGACTTTCCCACTTTCTTGGTGTAGACCATATTGTCAGAATGACACCTAGAAAAGCCAGTGTCTAAAAGAAAGTTATCCTTTTTGGCATACCAAGCCCGAGGAACTTGCTTGAGACCATAAAGGGATTTCTTAAGCCGACATACAAGGTTGGAGTTTGTTTGTATAAAGACAGTAGGTAGTTCTATACAGATTTCTTCATGCAAGTCCCCATGCAAGAAGGCAGATTTAACATCCATCTGATGGACTTCCCATTTGAAAGAGGCAGCAAGGGAAAGAACAAGGTGGATAGAGTTCATTTTGGCAATAGGGGAGAAGGTTTTAGTATAGTAAATGCCTTCAACTTGTGAAAAATCGTTAGCAACAAGACGAGTTTTATGTTTATCAACTTTTCCATCTGGTCCATACTTGGCTCTGTAAACCCATTTTCATCTAACAAGTTTTCGTCCCTTTGGTAGAGGAACAAGATCCCATGTATCATTTGCCAATAATGAATGATATTCTTCATTCATAGTTGCGTCCCAATCTGGATGGCCTGAAGCTTCTGCAAAGGTGT
>APFE031037361.1:245992-360829 GCA_000404065.3 Pinus taeda | reverse complement strand
AAGGTCAATTAAGGTGTTTGGAATATGTATGTTGTTAATGATTGTAGTGACTCTTGGAATACCAGGATCAACATACTTTTCCATTGAAATGGTGTTTGTCATAAGTCCAGCTAAATGTCCAATGACATGAATAGTTTGTGGATCAACTCTTTTCCTAGTAGGCTTCTTGAGGCATAGTTCTTTGATTGCTTTAGTATATATGGGAATGTCTTTTATGGCTTGTAGTAGTAGAATTTTTATATAGACATTCTTTAGCTCATCTAAAACATCAAACTGTGGTATAGATATGGGAAGTTTTGTTTGGACCAATATTTCTGGAAAAGGTGTTGGATGCACCGGTTGCATTTGTTTATTTTTAATGTCATCATTTTGTTTCCTTTGAGTTGGAGTTTCATTTTCATTTTCTTCGTTTTCTTCTTGTTTTTCAGCTATTGGAGGTTCTTTTTGAAGTACCTTACCAGACCTCAAATTGATATTTTGTAAAGGTAATGTGGGATATGATGGTCCCTCATCTACACTATAAGTTGGTCTCTCTGCTCTATTATTTGGATTTGGTACAGGTTGAGTAGGAATCTGAGTGGGTCTAGGAGGTTGTTGGTTAGATGGAAGTTGTAATTGAGGTGGATTTATTGGTGGAGGAGCAGGCAATGCTTGTTGAGTGTGTTGGGGTTGATAAACAACTTGCTGCTAAGGATATTGTTGATATGTTTGCGAATATGGCTGATGATACCATTGATATGGCTGAGAATATGGTTGGTATGGTTGAGGATATGGTTGATATTGTTGAGAATATTGCTGAGATGGTCTCCATTGTTGTTGTGGGTAACTTTGGTGCTACCATGGCATGGGTACATTCCAAGAATTCTGAGCATACATCTGATCTTGTGCAGGAAATTGCAAATTCTGGTTTGGAAACATACTTGGAGGTGGAGGTCTTGGTTGCCATGGTCTCTTTGCGCCCATGAAATACACATTCTCCATATCTGTGTTAGCTGCCACATTACAATTCTGCAAAATCTTGACTTTAGAGCAATGAAATATATCATGATTTTCAATACAAAAGGCGCAAACTTGAATGTTTTCTAATGGGCAGTCTTTCAAAGCATATTTCTTCCGGCATTTTGGACAAAAGACAGCCATTAATTGATCTTCCTCTTCTTGTCTTTTCTTGGCTTTCAGACTGTTAATTTGAGTTCCTAAGGTACTTAATAGATCTATTTTGAATTCTTCTAACAAATTTTCTATTTCAGCTCTTGTGACACTTGCTGAAGCAGATTTTGTGGCTTTGGATGATATGGCTCTTTTTCCATTTCTGGCTTTGCTCCTAGAATACTTTTCACATAAATCAACAATTTCTTCGAAAGGTAAAGTGGAAATATCACCCTTGCCCATCAAATTAATATCATCTAAGTATTCCTCTTGAATTCCCTTCAAAAATATTGTTCGAATCAGATCAAGAGACATGGTTCTATGTTTTGATTTTTGTAAATTGTAAACAAATCATTCCAAATACTCCTCTAAATTTTCATCCTCTTGTTGAGTCATCCTAAAGATATCATCTTTAGAATCTTTCGATCTGCAATAAGGTTGGTATTTCTTTAGGAACAATTTTCTCATGCCATCCCAATTAGTTATTGCATACTCATCAAGTCCTATGAACCATCTTAATGTTGATGCTTTTAATGTTGCTGGGAAGAGTCTAAGCTTATGGGCATCATCTATGTAACCATATGTCCGACATACTATGTCAAACTCAAACAAGAATGAATCTAGGTCTTATGAAGCCATGCCATAAAAGTTTGGTAACACAAATGGAGGTATGTTTTTCATTTTTATTTCCTCATCATGATTGTCTCCTGGTTCTTGAATAGGAAATTTAAAGGTTGACTCTTCCTCCTCTCTTTGATCTTGTTGTTCAGAAGTGGGTCTTCTTGCTGATCCTCCTCCTTCCTCAGCCATTTTGATGGATTCCTCTGTTGATGTAATTCCTTGTTCAGTGTCACTTGTTTCAAAGAGAAGTTGTTCTAGTGATTTTTCTCCTTCTTGAAATTTTTCAAAATCAGTAGGTTCAAGGAGAGATTGTTGAGTTATTTTACTACTTTCTCTTTCTATAGAGGATTCAGGGAGATGTTTCTTCTGTGATTCGTGTGCCAATAGGATTTGTCTCTCAATGATTGTGAGTCTTTGCCCTGATTTCTATTTATCCTCTAATTTTTGTATGGTGACTTTCTCTGCTGGTGTTGTGTGTTCAGTTTTTCCTAAAGGGTCTACTCTTAGCGGTAGGTTAGTTTTTGGATGGGGGGTTTTTATGAATCTACCTTTATCATCTCTAGATCTAGACATAAGCAAAAATGACTTCTAAAATGATAAATCAAAATTAAATCTATGTTTTTGTTTGTTTTTGTTTGTTTTTGTTTATTTTATTTTATTTTTATATTTTTTTTTAGAAATCCTCTAGTTGCGCCTCCCCGGCAATGGCGCCAAAATGTAGTGACCAATCCAGGGTGCTAGATTAGATGAAATTTAATGTCAACCAAGGTAGGTAAACTTAGAGACACGTGTCTAAAATCTATAGACCTAAAAGGATCTCATCTATCTAAATAAGTGTCTATTGTGACAGGCTACAACACTCTTTTACAAGAGATTGAGATATGTTTCCTTTCACAATTCAAACACTTATATCACCTAATTTAATCAACTGTTCTAAGAAAACAAAGTGTTACTAGTCTGAGTTTCAATCTTCTTACAAGGATATCATTCACAAAAACTCTTTCAAGGTAACACACTAAGCATACTAAAAATCAAATTCATGAAAACTGAGTCCATAGAAATACTTTGAAATTCAATGTTCAATTAAACCTTTTACAAGATCTTGTTCAATAATTTAGCAATTGAATTTTCAAGCTATCACCATGAATCATACAATAACACTCGCAAGAACTTCTAATTGAGTTAATAAACTCACAAGCAATGAAATGACATCAAACGCTATTCAGATCTGAAGGCTAATGACCATGAAAATGAAACGAAAGTGTACCAATCTTCACGTAGGGCCCTTCCATGCTTCGATGGCACGCTTAGAAAGCTTCAAGTGATGAAAACGTTAACACATAAACACTATAATTGATGAAACGCTGCCTGTGATTAAGTTCTGGAAATCGATTACATGCAAAACAGAGTTCTGGAATATGCAGTCTTAAGTCTGCTCTTGTCTAATCTCCTCCTCTCTTTTTTTCTAGCATTGCTCCTAGTTATTACAATTTACATCCAAACGTACATGCATTATCGCTTCAGATGTTTCTACTTTTACAATCAAAAAGGCTAGGTTCATTTTTTTCTAATCCTAACTGATTTAAAAACAAAATGAAATCAGTTTAGGTAACTTCAGATTTTTGCTGCTTTTACAACCAAAAAGGCTGGGTTTGACCAGCATTGACCATGTACGCATGAGCTCGAGATTCAATGCTGCATAGATTTTCCACCATGTATGTACATCCTAGATCATGTCCTTATCCTCTGTTTTGATTTTCCTGCCATGCCACGTGTCACAACATAAACCAATTACAGGAAGTCATGACATCACGTAATTTTGTTGAAAATTTCCAATTTTTAACATAAAAATCCATAAATTAAATTTAATGTAAAATAACAAATTATAATGCTTCATTAATCAATTTCAATGGACTATGAGGGGTTTATGGAGGAAAATGATAGATAAATGATGGATTTCTAGAAGAAAAGAATGGCAATAAAATAGTACCAACAGCCTTCTCGTTTGGAATGGCCTTGGTGGCCTAGTAGTTAAAATCCATGTTTTAATTTCTAGAACTCTGAACATCATTTTGTCTTTTGATAATGAAACAATTGAAGTTATGTATTTCTTCTGATTTCCCTATTGTCAAACTAGAATAGCCTTCAATAAACATGTATGTAAATCTCTGATTCTAGTGAATGAACATTTACATGAAAAAAGGTTTGTTCCAGATGTATATTACTTCTATTTGAATGTATCCAACATTGAACAAATTTAATTCAACAAGTTACCAATTAAGTCTTGATACAAATTGGAAAAAAAAAATCCATATAAATTTTAGCATTTTGCACAAATGAATCCATAAATCAAATTGGGTTTAATTACTAAGATAAAGCCATTAAAACAATTTAAAAAAAAAAAAAAAATAGCATACAAAATTAAATTAAATCTTAACAAAAAAATCAAAATTAAATTAAATCTTTACAATCATGTTAAAGTTAGACTTAAATGAGCCCAAAGGGAGTTGGGTCCAATGGTGGAGAGCGAGGAGTTTTTCACCATTCGGCAAGGTTCAATTCTCATGAGGACTTAACCTAAAGCCATGGGATCACCTTAAGGTAGTGGTCAAACATGTGGTTGCACCCAAAGAGAATATATTAAATGATATTGTGACCCGTGAACACATAAGTGGATCAAAGCCAACCCTCATGTCCTTCAATTTAAATGCCCAAGGTTCATTTCCTATGAAGGCTTAACATGAAGTCTTTACATACACCTTGAGACAGTGGTCGAATGTGTGGTTGCACCCGAAGAGATTATAGTGAATGATCTCGTGATCTATGCACACATAAGTGGATCAAATCATAACCCCATGTCCTTCAATTTTTTTTTACTCAGAGCGACATTGATTCAACCCTAGGGGTAGTGACATGTCCTATTCATCATTTTAGGGGTGGCAGAAATGGGAGGGGTTATTTTTTGCCCTAATGAAAAAATAGTAATAAGCTTTTCGTTGGGGCTAGGAAAAAGATCAAATAATTACGCAGGAGCCTGTGATTTATACTAGGGATTGAAAGTAGCAAATGAGAAAGGGATTAAAAATTTAACCATGGGGGGAGACTCCTAAATTATTCTCCAAATTTTATGGAAGAAATCACTCCCAAAGGATATACATCTCAAAGCTATCTTAAAAAGAGTAATGGAGCTTCTATTAAGAATTGGAAATTATGAATTATACCACATTCTTAAGCAACACAATCAATTAATTTTGGAAAGGGGTCATGGGATCTTCCAAAGGTATTTCCATCAAATGTTGTGCCTTCTAAGGATGATCCTTCTTCTCTTGTATGGGAAGGCCCCTTTTCTTACATGCCCTCTAGTCTTGTGACCCTTTGTGACCCTTTAAAGTGAGTGCACAATCTCGAACAATGTGTCCATGTTGATAGCATTGCCTGCATCTGAAGGGGATCCCTTCATAATCCATAAGCTATCAGTGCGTCATTCCAAGATAACCTAGCTCCAATTAAGCATATAAAACCTCGTGAGGGTCTAACTTTATAAGAATGTGAGCTAGCGACATGGGGCCTGTAGAGATGTAAGACATATCCAAATCTAAAAACTCTCCCAATTTATTCCATATAGCACAAACAACCTCCATCGACCAGTACTGTATGGGCAGTTCAGGCAGCCACACCCAAAATCAAGCCACAATGATCCTTTCTCTACTGGCATCAAATAGGGTTGTCCATTTTTTCATAAGAATTGGTGTTGAATCGATTCTCTAGTTTTGCTTCAAAATCCATGTGGCCTCATCAACTGACCTGAACCCAAACATAAAACATGCTTGTAATAAGGTCACCAATGATGGTTGGACTGTAAATCGTTGTCCCCACTCTCTATCAACCCATTCTCGTAGGGTTTTAATAAAAAATTTCCAACCTCTTTCTCGACCTACCACCAATAATTCAGCCATACAGAGGACCTCAGGAAGTTGAATGTCTTCTTTCATAACTAGTTTAGGGTCCCCACTTTTTATCCTGGTGCACTATCCCTTTTCCTCATGGACCTTGAAAAATTTCACCCTTTTGAGTTCGCCAATTCCCCTTGGGTGTTGTTCATTCCTTTCAGTTGTGTATCCTTACCCTGCAAAGCTTCTTTTACACAAAAAATAAGAGGCTCAACTAAACCTTTCGAATGGGGTTTCTCTCCAAAAAAAACCAAAGAGATGCTCCCAAAGTGTAATAGGCCTGGTGAAAATTCTAAGCTAAATGTTGGGCAGGACATCCTAGTGGGTCTTCAATTGATTGTTTATGGCTAGGAAAATTAGCAAAGGCAATGGCTAAGGCTTTGGAAAGGCAAAATGGCACTTTTGGCACATTTATTTATTACAATAATGGAAATTAGGAGAAAATGAAGGTGAAAGGTCACAGGTTGCATGTGAGGAGGAAATTGAAGGAAAATAATGGAAAATGAAGAAAGTAGAGGCCTCATTCATAAAAAGGCTTCTCAGGATTAGTTTGTAACCTTTTGTTAGTTTAGTTTTGGAGCTCTCTCTCTCTCAGACACTTAGATTTTTCTAGGAGCACTTTAGCATTGGAGAAAGAAAGGCAAAGAAGGCAAGAGGAAGTAAAGATCAAGTGGGGAAAGGGAGGATCAAGCAGCTACAACAAGCTTCATTGTAGGTATCAACTTGTATGTTTATTTTCCTTTCTATATTTGGCATGCATGGCATTGCATGTGGTTCTTTTCTATCATGGCATGGGTTTTTCTAGGTGTAATAATGTTTTTCAGCGTAGCCTTTCCATTTCCGGATAGCCATGGTGCGATGGGGTTCTCATGTTTTGGTTGAGCTAGATTGCCAGATGGATTCGAAGTTGAGTGGGGTGGATCTTCGAATGATAGAGCACATGGCTTAGTGGCCCCTGAATCGGAATGTGGATCACGGTAAAGCCAATGGCCTAGTGATCCCTGAGCCAAATTGTGGGTTGCGGTAAAGCCAGAATTGTGTTGCCTCGATGGGCCTAGGAATCCTTACTCGTTAATGGCAGGATATACGATAAATCCAAGAGGTGGTTTGCTCTCCATTGGGCCTAGTAATCTCAGGTTTGGGATATGCGGTAAAGCCTGGAGAGTGGGTTCAAGAGACAGGAAAATTCCTCATGGTGTAGGTGGAAAAATCCGGTGTCATCCATGCTTGTTTGGCTTAGTGTTCAGGTGGAGATCATGGTAAAGCTTGTTATGATGTGTTCATTGTGTTGGCCTAGTGATCTGAGATGGATTACGGCAAACCCTGGTTTCTATTGATGAGGGTGAGGTGGTTTAGCCTTGGTATGCCCTGGTTGGTTCTTTTGGTTTGAGTCCCACATTCATGCTTGGAATATGGCACAGGGGTGAATGGTTGAAGAGAGATTTGGCTCAACCATTCAATGGTTGGGTGGAACGTGGTAGTCCCATCTCCGGTTGGTTATTGCATGCATTAATGAGAAATTCATTCCCTTGATTTTCATGTGTAAATGCACTGATGTATATGTGGATTTTATGACTGATATGCTTATGATATTTTTGTCCATATTATGTTAGTTATATGTATGTTTTATGACAACAACTATGTATGCCTCTCATCATGTTTTTACTTGTAAATGAATGGATAATGTATTTATGGCCTAATATCTGATAATGCATCAAATGACATGAGGGAATAATGGCTCATAGCGATTCTTAGATAAGTATGAGATCCCTACACTTAATTTTGTTGTTTACACCTGTAGGTTACATGTTGATGATATGTTTGACGAAATGGTTATCATGGCTAGTGGGGGTTTGGTTAAGGTCTTGTTCAACTTAATGCTTTTGCATCATTGTTTCCCTATACTTTTACTAATTTTAAGATATCACTCCATTTTGGGCAGTGACCTGGACTCTGGGCCTGAAAAATTGGCTTAAATCCCGAGGTCACTGGCACAGAACTGGCAATTTTAGTCTCCGGTCATTGGCAGGTAAGCCTGTGAGAGCGCCTTTGGGTTTTTGGTCGCTCCCTTGCCTACAACATGAGAGCGACTGAGGCCTAAGATGTCCATAGCATCAGTAGGACCTAGGGATAGGCTTTCTGAGTGGCTGACATGTCTCTTGAGGATTTTGAAGCTGATGTTGGATGACTCTATGTGATGTTTTCATTGATTCCACTTCCTTAATGTCACATAGGAGGTCGAATCTAAGCATAGTAGCCTCTTGTTTCATGTTTACCCCAGTTGGCTAGTTACTTGGGTAGATGTGGGAGGAGGGTGTTATAGAGTGGTATTAGAGCATGGTTCACCCCTCAGACTGGATGGGTGGTCTATGTTGGTCATGCATGCTTGTCATTTGCATGTGTGTCTCTTACACTTGCATTCCATGTGCTTGTTGCATTGCATAATGTTGATCATAGTTGTAGTAAGGTTGTCACGAGGAACTTGATGGTGATTTTGTGGAATGCATCGTCATGAGTATATGACTAGTTACATATCGCTATATGTCGCTTACATGTTGTTATATGTCACTTGATTACATTCTTCTATGTTAGTTTTCATTCTTGTATGTTTGATTACATGTATCAGTGTTATAGGTTGGTTACAATAATTGATCGCTTATGCTTGACTATGCGTTCAGGTGTATGTGTAGTTGAGTAGGCATTTCTTATGCATGTTGATGGTTGTATGTGGCAATGTGTACAATGGATTAATGGTTGTTGTCATGCATGATGTCATGGTTTGTTAAGTTGATATGGTCATGCATTGATGACTGGACTCTAGCTAGAATGATGTGAATATGGTTTGGTACTCATGTGTTATATGTCTATATGCAGTTCTCATGCATGTATGGTCTTGGTTATAGTTATAAATGAATAGTAGGTCAAACATGCCTTATGAAGTCATGGTATACAATTTAGGTCATTAGGGTGATATTGGTATGTTTTGATGCTAATGCATTGGCTAAGATAGAGCAGGAGATGCATATCATCATAATGAGAATGCAACATTGGTCTTTGGGATAAGCGCAGATCATACAGGTATTGTATGTTTGGCGTGCAGGTATGTAAGTCAAGGATTATATGCAATAGGTTTATATACATTAGGTTTATGTGCATGCCTTTTGATGTTATGGTTACATTCATGATAGATATTAGTTGATTAGTGTAGTTATATGCACATGTGTCAGATAGTCAAGAATGATAATAACTTGTAGTTGTATCCATTGCTATTGTTGTTTTATATTAGATAACCTGATGATTATGTTGTATGTTATTGATGAAGTATCTTATAGGCTAACTTGTTCTTGTTAAATGATAGTTAACTAAATGACTAGGGTTATTACATTAATATCTTGATGTTATATGTATCATGCTAAATTGGATTGACCTATGCAAATGGTTAGGGTTATGAGATTCAGGTATGAGCCCACATATTTGTGATATGGTGTTGTATTAATCTAGATTGACTTTGCATATGTGTGAATGATAATTGTGTATGAGTTATGATGTAAACATGCTAGCCAGTGACTATTTGGATATCATGACCTTATTTATGTTTGGGTTAATATATTGTGAAGATATCTTGTGCTAATATGGATTAATTGTGCATATAAGATTGCCTCCTTTGAGATAATTAAGGTACGAGTTTTCTTATGTCATATATGCGGTGCTTGACCATTTGATTAGGTCATCTAGTTAATTTAGTTAACATGGTATGTTTGCAAGTTTGTTGAATGTTTGATTTATTGCATAATATGAGTATGTGTTCAAATGATCTTGTTTTAAGATTATTGTACTAACATATGTGTTGAGATAGTTGATATGTACTCGAATGTAGTTGACAATTGTAGCATTATGTCCAATGACTATGAGTTGACTATGGATTTGACATGATTGTTAGTCTTGGTAAAGGTCGATTTCAAAGTAATAGATATGATTGTCTTGATATTTGGAACAAGTGGTTGACATGTGTGAGCAGTTGCAAGAAACATGCTTGGTATTAGCGTGACGAGGTAATAATTGGTGTATTTATATAACTAACAATTGGGTGATGTGATAGTACATAGTAAGACTCACTTGCAGCAGGATAAAGGTAAAAGAAAGGAATTGGGCAAGAATTCCTTTGCCTATGTTTGGAAACCCTAATTCCAAATGAATGAGTACATTGCATACAAGAAGTCTTCTTAACCTTAATCTTGTTTGACATTATGTGGATGCATGATATATTCATGAACATGTACTTGACTGGTATATTATCTAGTCTTTAGTTATAGGTGGATTTGTCAAAGGATTGGAGTCCCTTGAGAGATGGCGTGGATGTGCTTAGTTGCAAGCAAAGTGCTTGACACAACTAGATGAGGCAATTGGTGTATTGTTATGTTTATGCATTAACAATTATGTGTTAATGACAACATGATGCAGGAAGTTGCATGGCAAGAGAGGTTTCCATGAAATCTCGAAGAAGGCTCAGGTTGAGCTTTCCTTGGGAACCATGGGGATTGAGTCATGATGTCTATTGTTAGTCTTGTGCTTTTGGTATTTTGTGATTGTTGCACTTGATTTGCGATTTTGATTGTGTCTGGTGCATAGTTATGCCACTTTGTTGCGGTGTTGTATTGCTTTTGGTTTTCATGGTCTTCTTGTTGTTGTTTCTGTTCTTGCCTTTTATTGTTTTGAGTCTTGGGAATTGGTTCAGAAAGAGTAAAGTTAATGGAGCTTGGGTAGAGTTGTGTGGTACCCAACAAGTAATGTAAGACACAGATGAAGCTCGGTGCATGAGTAAGAGCAACGGAAGGTTAGACTACGATAGCCATTTGTACTGGCTAGGGTCCATTGTGGTAAATGGACGATGGCAATAATGTCATGAGAAAGGTAACCAAAAAGGTAAAGTAAATGGATTTGAGGCGTCAGATGCCTTGACTATGTTGGGAACGACTATTCTCAATGTTGCTCATGTGTTGCATGAATAAAGGAAGTTCTCTTGAACCTTGACCTTGATATTTGGTAATTGTGTCATGATCATGATTATGTTGATGTTTATATATGTATACATGTAGGTGTGTATGTATGTCATGTTTGACAGGGTCGTTACGGACCATGACTATTAACGCTAACATTTATGTGTATATATATGTATGTATCCATATCATTGTCTGATAGGATCATGATTGTTTATGCTATTGTTTACGTATATGTATGTATGTATCCATGTATCTATGTCATTATTCAACAGATCATTGAGAATCATTCTTGTGGTAGAATGATTGCCTATGCAGTCGAATGGCATGAAGAAGTTCCTCGCTATGATGAATCAAGTGGGAAGGGTAGTCATGACAAATATATGAAGTCAGTATCATGTGAATATGAATTTATATTGTATGCTTGTATTATGCCTATTCTTATGTTATGGACAAGTTATACTAAGGGATACATCAACAAAATGAAAGCAGTGTGGTCTGTAGCGTGCTAGGATAAGCATGGATAAGACACTGGAAGCAAGGTTTTTTGGAAAGGATAGTTTGGTTTTGGATGTGTGATACTACTGTTATGCATATGCTGTATATGTTGTACGTGTTGCATCTATGATGTGTGCACATACAGTGTTGTGTATATATAGTGTGTGTACCTGTTGTTTATGTAGTGTTATGTACATGAGGGTACAGAGAGTGTTGTGCGAATATTGCATATGGTGTTGTGTGCATGATTGGATATGCAGTGTTGTGTACAAATGATGCTATGTACATGTTGGATATGCAATGTTATGTACAAGTGGTGTTGCATGCATGTTGTACATGTGGCACTATGTACATATGATGTCGTGTGCATGATTGTACAAGTGGTGTTGTGTGACTATGGTGCCGTGTACATGTTGTACACGTGGCATTGTGTGCAGGTGGTGCTATGTACATGTCGTGCATGTGGCGTTGTGTGCATGTGGTGTCACATACTTGTCGTGCACATGGTACTATGTATGTGTGGTATTGTACACCTTGTACAGTGGTGCAGTGTACATGAGGCATTGTGCAGGTGGTTACAATGTATAGGTGGTAATGTGTACATTAACATATGGTACTGGTGTAGATGCATGTATTGCATGGTGTTGTATGACATGTGTAGTTGTATGTGTGTGATGCACACTATGTATACATGTACATGGTTTAGGAGAAGGCACTGGGTGTTTGTATGGTGTGGCAACTGATCCGGAGTGCGTACAAAATAAAGACAAAGGTAGAAGCTAAGGATTGATGAAAGGATAAGTATCAACATTTTATTTAGTTTTATTATGAATGTGATTTATGATTATGTTATATGATGATTATATATGATCTATGATGGTTACATGTGATTTATGATGTTGATCTATGATGATTGTGTTTGAGCTAACCTAATGTGATATGTTTATACATGATTTGGTCAAAGATGCTAGTTTGACTTGTTGTGACTAGAAGTAAACATGATTGCAAGTATACCTTATTGTCGAGCTACCAATGAGGTATGATTTGAAGTTATTTCAATTTATTTGAATCTAATGGAAGTTATGTGCTTGGTACATGAAGCATGGAAATGCTTAGTTGGATGGTTGAAATCGACTGCAAGAATTAGCAGCAACAACGAAAAAAATTGGAACAAGTAGCAGTATGTTGGTAAAGCACTTCAGGAGCAGGGCCATTATGGGACATTGGTACCCAATAATGTCCATTGGTTTCCATGAGCATGCTATGATCAGTATGATGGTTTTGAGACAGGTGTATGCCTTGGTTGTTTGACCTTCCGATGCGAGGAAGCCTTGCTAAGGGATGGATCGCCTGGGATAAGGGATATTGGGGAACTTGGAAGGTGAGTGACGACACGGAAGGGGGTGACCGAATTTCCTGAGGAATTGTGTAGCAGAGAATGGAAGGTCGCAAATATATTGGTTTTGGTCATTAGTATTGCCAGATGGAATCATATGCACATTGGGAGTGCACCTTGGAACAATGAGACATTAACTGTTTGCTGAAAGGACAAGTGGAATAAGATTGTAGCGTTGGACATTGGATGCAGATTTGACTTTGCAGTGGATTTTGGACTTCTTGGGAAGGAGGTGAATCCTGGTATTACTTTGAGGGTGGAGGTGTGAGCCTCTGGATTCCCTTGTTGCGGATGCATGCACCGTATCCTTTTATTTGATGGTTTAGAAAATGTGCATGTGTATATGTGGTTATTGTAAATACCCTAATGAGCTGTGTTATAAAGCTCCGGTATGCGGTATGGTTGTTATCTAGTCATGTTGTCATGATGTTTTGCTTGTGAGCAGGTCATTCATTGTAAATACTGCAATGAGATGTGTTATAAATCTCCATGGGCAGTATGTTTTATTTTCAACAGTCTTGTTGGTTATAGGTGTCGTTGAACAATGAGGATGGTGTTCCCCCAAGGGGGAGGGTTCTGTAACATCCATAGTGAAAATTCCATGTAATAAAAGTAAATAAAGGCAAAAATAATAACCACAGTTGATGGGACACTTATTCCAAGCTGATTGTTGGGCAAAACATCCTAGCGGGTGTTCACTTGATTGTTTATGGCTAAGGAAATTGATAAAGGAAATGACTAAGGCTCTGGAAAGACAAATGACATTTTTGGCACATTTACTTATGAAAATAATGGAAATTACGAGAAAAGGAAGGTGAAAGGTCACAGGTTGCATGTGAGGAGAAAATTAAAGGAAAATAATGGAAAATGGAGAAAACAGAGGCCTCATTCATAAAAAGGCTCCCGAGGATCAGTTGGTAACCTTTTGTCAGCTGAGTTTTGGAGCTCTCTCATTATTCTATCTCTCTTTCTCTCTCTCTTGGACTCAGAGTTTTCTTGGAGCACTTTGGCATTGGAGCAAGAAAGGCAAAGAAGGAAAGAGGAAGTAAAGATCAAGTGGGGAAAGGCAGGACCAAGCAACTACATCAGGCTTCATTGCAGGTATCGACTTGCATGTGTATTTTCCTTGCTAGATTTGGCATGCATGACATTGCATGTGGTTCTTTTCTATCATGACATGGGTTTTGCCAAGTGTAACAATGTTTTTTAGCCTAGCCTTTCCATTTCCGAATAGCCACGGTGTGATGGGGTTCTCATGTTTTGATTTAGCTAGATTGTCGGATGGATTTGAAGCTAAGTGGGGTGGATCTCCGAATGATAGAGCACATGGCCTAGTGGTCCCTGAACCAAACTGTGGATCACGATAAAGCCACTGGCCTAGTGACCCTTGAGCCAAATTATGTGTTGTGGTAAAACCATGATTGTGTTAGCTCAGCGGGCCTAGGAATCTACCGATGAATGACAGGATATACAGTAAATCCAAGAGGTGGTTTGCTTTCCGTCGGGCCTAGTAATCCTGGGTTTGGGATATGCGGTAAAGCCTGGACAATGGGTCTCGATTTAGGGCCTAGTAATCTAGGTTTGGATTGCCGAAAAGCCTGAGAAACTAGGAGAGAGGAAAATTCCTCACAGTGTAGGTGGAAAAATCCAATGGCATCCATGCTTGTTTGGCTTAGTGATCGGGTGGAGACCACAGTAAAGCCTGTTATGATGTGTTCATTGTGTTGGCCCAGTGATCCATGATGGATTACGGTAAAGCCCGGTTTCTATTGATGAGGGTGAGGTGGTTTAGCCTCGATATGGCCTAGTTGGTTCTTTTGGTTTGAGTCCCACATTCATGCTTGAAATATGGCATGGGGGCGAATGACTAAAGAGAGATTTGGCTCAGCCATTCTATGGTCAGGTGGAACGTGGTAGTCCCATCTCCAGTTATTGCATGCATTAATGAGAAACTCATTCCATTGATTTTCATGTGTAAATGTACTAATGTATATGTGGATTTTATGACTGATATGCTTATGATATTTATGTCCCTATTATACTGGTTATATATATGTTTTATGACAACATCTATGTATGGCTCTCAGCATGTTTTTACTTGTAAATGAATGGATAATGTATCTATGGCCTAATAGATGATAATACAACAAATGACATGAGGGGACAATGGTTCATAGCAATTCTCAGATAAGTATGAGATCCCTACACTTAATTATGTTGTTTACACTTGTAGTTACACGTTGATAATATGTTTGACGAAATGACTATGATGGCTAGTGGGGGTTTGGTTAAGGTCTTGTTCAACTTAATGCTTTTGCATCATTGTTTCCCTGTACTTTTACTAATTTTAAGCTATCACTCCGTTCTAGGCAGTGACTTGGGCTCTAGGCTTGAAAAAGTGGTTTAAATCTTGGGGTCATTGGCACAGAACTGACAATTTTAGTCTCTGGTCGCCGGCAGGCAAGCCTATGAGACCGACGTTGGGTTTCTGGTTGCTTGCTTGCCTATAGCATGAGAGTGATTGAGGCCTAAGACATCTATAACATCTGTAGGACCTATGGATAGGTTGTCTGAGTGACTGACATGTCTACTGAGGATTTTGAAGTTGATGTTGGATAATTGTGTGTGATGTTTCCATTGATTCCACTTCCTTAAGGTCACATAGGAGGTCGAATCCAATCATAGTAGCCTCTCGTCTCATGTTTACCCCAGTTCGCTAGTTACATGGGTAGATGTGGGAGGAGGGTGTTACAAAAAGGATGAACCCCATAGGTCATAGAGATTCTTAGGGAGCAATAGAGCAACGGAAACCATACTACCAGCCAAACCCTCCTCCCCATGAGATGCCTCCAATCCCTTCGAGAAAGAATTCTACAACCTATTGCCTAGAAAGATCCAAGCTCTTGTCTATATCCACCACAAGCTTTGGTCGAAAACCCTCCTCAGAAAATGTCAAAGTGATTGGTAAAACCTCTTTGTGGTAGAAATATGTGTGTTCCTCCACCAAATCCCTTGCCCTTGGTTTGAGCTTTGGGGCTGATCTACCCAAACCTAGCAAAATTCATAAGTGTCAAAGGAATAATCAATAAGAATATCGTCCTTATGGACATCCCCACGATACCCAAAACCCAATTACCCAAAAATATAGACCCCCTATCGACCTCCCAAATTTGAATATACATCTTAATTCAAATTTCCTTTACTTTTCAATTATTGTGTAATATAGCTTTTTCTTTTTAATTAAAATAATTTTATTTTAGTTAAAAAATCCAAAATAATTTATTAAAATAAAAATAATTAATTATGTTTTATCAACTTTTAAAAATATAAATTTAGAATGTGAAAACAAACAACATGTCAAATTAGATAACTTCAATAATTATATTACATATTTTATAGATAGAAAAGAAAAAAAAAGTCAACATTTTACTTAATAGAGCTATATAATTATCTCTTAAACATATAAACTTACAAAATTAAACCTAATACTAACTATTTCACCCAACTCTCTAAATTAAACTTAATTAAAATATTTTGAAAATTTAATAAAAATATATTTTTTACAATATTTAATATATATATATAATATATATATTTAAGATTATAATTTTAAATATATTTTATTTATTTTTAATAAAAATAAATAAAAATTATTAAATTATTTCAGAGAATTTGTTTTTGCAAATTTTATAATTTTGCATCAACTTGATCACTCAATCGGTCTGCATATAAAGAAGGTGGGAACCTCTGCCATTCTGGTAAATAATAAAGTGTTATTTTATTGCAACAGTCAAATTTTATATATTTTTTTTATTTTTTTGAAAAATTTAATAATTTAAATGGAATTGTTTTTAATGTGATTTTTTTTTAGAGTTTTTAATAAAGTCTTAATTTGTACTAAAGTAATTTTTTGAATTTATATAAATTCAACTCTTTTAAAAATTTTGTGTAGAATTTTATAAATTCAACACTATTAAAAATCTTGTGTCAGATTTTATAAATTCAACACTGTTAAAAACTTTGTGTGGGATTTTATAAATTCAACGCTATTAAAAATCTTGTGTCAGATTTTATAAATTCAAAGCTGTTAAAAATCTTGTGTCAGATTTTATAAATTCAACACTGTTAAAAACTTTTTTGTGCCAGATTTTATCATAAAAACTTTAAAAAAACCACATTAAAAACTAAAAGCCCTGTCCCAGATTTTATAAAAAAAATGAAACCAAAAAAACTTAAAAAGAACCACACTAAAAAGAAAATTAATTATAATATATATAACAAAATTTAAATATATGTTGAACTTTAATTATTATTATAATCTCTATATGATTTAACGATTAATTTCACCATAAAAACATAAGCTATCCATTCAAAATTTTCAAGTAATGATTCCACCTGTTAGCACAGAAAATAAAACAATGGAGTGGGAGCGGCGTCGAACCTCACTTGCTAAAATACAAGCAGCCGTTCAGCGTCACTTGCCAAAAATAGCAACGGTGTCAGCGACGAGCGCGGATTATGGAACGTGGCAGTGGGAAAAGCAGCGGCGTGGTAGAGTAGTGGGTTTCGACTTGTGTGTAGTTGACAATCCTGTTTGCAGTGCGCATAAGCCGAATTGGCTCTGGCTGATGAGAGCAGTCTAGGTTCGTGCGGTTCATCACGGCGGGCGTAATTCTGAGATCAGTGTGGATGGAAATAACAAAGGAAAAACAGCCAAGGCTGTAGCCAGTCCTGCTGGCTCTCATGTGGCTGTGGATGCCTGAAGGCTGGAGCTAGAGTTGAGGAGAGGCATGGATACTGGGTTCTCAAAGAGAAGTTTAGGGCTGGAATCAATCCGCAGGAGAATGTGGATGCCTCACGGCGGGAGCCTAGAGTTAGAATGTGGATGCCTCACGGCGGGAGCCTAGAGTTAGAATGTGGATGCCTCAACGCGGGAGGGAGCCTAGAGTTAGAGGAGAGGAATGGATACTGGGTTCTCAAAGAGGAGTTGAGGGCTGGAATCAATCCTCAGGAGAAAGTGAGATTACAATTGAGTTATTCTTGTTTTGTCAAGGATGCCTCAAGGCGGGAGCCTAGAGTTAGAGGAGAGGAATCGATACTGGGTTCTCAAAGAAAAATTCAGGGCTGGAATCAATCCTCAGGAGAAAGTGAGGTTCCCATTTGAGCTGTTCTTGTTTTGTCAATAAATTATCTGCTTGCTTATTCATTTTGAAAAGCATTTCAGAAGTTTGCAGAGGTAATCAGAATTTAATGACTGTTTGTTTGGCTTTGGTCACTCAGCGAGGCAAGACTGGAAGCATATCCCTATCCATTATTGTCTGCTCAAACCAAGAACTATAATACTGCCAAATTATTGTCTGCTCAAAACAAGAACTAAGGTACTGCCAACTTCTATGACAGATGGTATCGCTTTAGAAAGAAAGTTAAACTGGATAGGGATCTTTTAGGTTATCTGGATAAACTTTAAATCCCAACATGTTCCAGGCATGCTCTTAAGGTTCTGCTTGCGCTGGTGGGTGCCCTGTTGGTATTCAAACTTTAAATCCGAATATGTTGCAGGATTTGCCCTGGTGGGTGCCCTGTCTTAAGGTTTTGCTTGCGCTGGTGGGCGCTCTGTACTGACAGGTAATATAACAGGTATTATTTCTGAAATTCCCTGCGCGATTCTATTAACCGGATTGGTTTGCATGTATTTACTTACCATTTACTTCTTCAGGAGAATATTATATTATAAATTAAAATTCCTGCAAATGTAATTGTATTTTTTCAATATCTTGCAGAAACGAATGACTTGCAATGACTTGTGTCTTTACAGGGAATCTTGAAATGAAATGCAAATACGCTGCGAGCCAGCTTGTATGATTCTGAAGATTCTGCTTGCACCAATGTGCTCTATACCATCAGGTAAAATAAATTCGACCCGAATGAAAATTATTATTGCTGAAATTCCTTTTCTCAATGAATTCCGTAGGTTCTTTTTCAATTCTAATGACTGGCTTAGTATGCATTCATTTACATTTTGCCTGTCCATGGTCATCTTGTTAATTATTTTTTCTTAGGATTATAGATTTGAATTTGAATTCCTTGGGTTCTTTTTCAATTCTAATGACTGGCTTAGTATGCATTCCTTTACATTTTACCTGTCCATTGTCATCTCATTAATTATTTTTTCTTGGATTATAGATTTGAATTTCCGCAGATGTAATTCTTAATTTTCTAACGTCTCACGGAAACGAACAACCCGTAATACTTCTAGTATCTTCTAGCATATTGTTGTTCTTGCACCTTTGTGGTTAAGTGGGGAGTGAAGCTCTGTTTGAATTTCTGCATAATTCATATTTTCCTAATGTCTCACGACGAACGACCCGTATTGACTTCTACGATCTTCTCGCAGATTGTTGTTCATGCACGTTGTGGGTATCTGGCAGATTGTTGTTCTTGCACTTACCCCAGAACCTATCTCTGCTGCTACCTTTGGCTCTGCCGTGCCTATGATTTCTCCGGCTTTCTCTTTGCGGGTCTAATTACTGCCTTTCTCCTTGTCTATGTGATTCAAGGTAAACTCGCTTTCGAACTGCCCTTGGAACCCATGTTTTCGAATTCACGATCTGACACTCCTATTGGGTTATGCTCGTCCTTAGACACTTCTATACTCGCTATCGGATAAGGAAGCCCGGTGCAAGGATTCCTAAGCCCATCTGGAAGGAATGTGCAAAATCCCTCCACACTATATGCAGGTACAGAGCTCGGTAGTGTAGCTGCATCAAGCTAAGAATCAACAGGATAACCTGCTGGTAATTGGGGAGTGAAACACTCTACAGCTGCTGTTTGAATTTCTGCAAATGTTATTGATATTTGTCTAATGTCTTACAGAAGCGACCCGTAATGACTTCTACCATCTTCTGGCAGATTGCTATTCTTCCACTTTGTCGGTATCTTGTGGCAGATTGCTGTTCTTCCACTTTGTGGGTATCTTGTGGCAGATTGTTGTTGTTGCACTTTTTGGGTAAGTGGGGAGTGAAGCCCTCTACAACTGTTGTTTCAATTTTTGCAAATGTAATTCATATTTTTCTAATGTCTCACAGAAACGAACGACCAGTAATGACTTCTACCATCTTCTGCCAGATTGTTGTTCTTGAACTTTGTGGGTATCTTCTGCCATATTGTTGTTTTTCACTTTGTGGGTAAGTGGGGATTGAAGCCCTCTACAACTGCTGTTTGAATTTTTGCAATGTAATTCATATTTTTCTAATGTCTCACAGAAACGAACGACCGGAATGATTTCTACCATCTTCTGGCAGATTGTTGTTCTTGCACTTTGTAGGTAAGTGGGGAGTGAAGGCCTCTATAACTGCTGTTTAAATTTTTGCAAAATGTAATTCATATGTTTCTAATGTCTCACATAAACAAACGACCCGTAATGACTTCTACATTTCCTGGCAGATTGTTGTTCTTGCACTTTGTGGATATCTTCTGGCATATTGTTGTTCTTGCAGAATGTTGCTTGATCATCTCACTAATCTTGGAATACCCATTGCCTTAAATATAAATGCAGGACAACTCTGTTTTAGAAATTCGACTTTGCAAGCCTCGTATATTCTTCCTCGACATTGACATTATTTACTTGTGCAGTCGCGGTTCTCAATTTGTAATGGCTACAACATTCGGGTACTCATGCTTTTATATATAGATATAAATCAATTTTTATATTGCTAAAAGAGTTAGTCACAATATATATAAATCGATTTTTATATTGCTAAAATAATTACTTACACTAGTTGTACCATCCTCTGGCAGATTTTTTTGCATGCACTTCATTGCTAAGTAGGGAGTGAAGCCCTCTACAACTGCTGCAGACAATTGCTTGATCATCTCATTAATCATGGGATACGCATTGTCTTAAATACAATTGCAGGACAACTATGTTTCAGAATTTTTACTTTGCAAGCCTAGAATATACTTCCTTTGCATTTACTCTTGCATTGGTGGAAAGTGAACTTCGTTCCAGTCCTCAATTTGTGAACCACCACAACATTCAGGTACTCATGCAAATCATTCAATACTGGTAAAATAATTAGTCATTGTAGGTGGTGAATAATTTAGGGCTGATCCCTCCATTTTCTTTTTTTGTTTTAGGATAATGTGAATAAATTTATGTTAGCAAATATATCATGAGTTGAATCCAAAGTAAAATTAATGACCAACGCCAAGCCCATTGCTTCAGTTATCCACAACCCCTCAGAGTCTCAGACCCTTGCCTTGACCACGCCAACCACACCTAGCTGTTAATATTTGTTGCTTCCTTTAGATCAAAACTGTGCACCTTTACTGCCCTAACATTGTGGTACGTCATTCCCTTCCCTCTATAATTCCATATTTAGATTTAAACAATATATTATAATTCCACGTACAAAATCCAGCATTTAGCAATTGTAACGGCAACAGATACTGCACAACTTTGAGACTATGTTAAATTTTCATGATATGGTAAGTACACATGAACTCCTAAAACAAACCCCTATTTTGAAAACGAATTAACCTATTAAAACAATGGGTAAATGTATGCTAAATGGACAAACACAATGAGTAGAATTTGGGGCACTCAATTGCATCATTACTCTAAAAAGAAAAAAAAACATAAGGTAATATGCCAAAAACACCATTTATGTAAAATCACAATGAAGAGTCCTAAAGATCTTTTATAAAATAAGAGACGAAGGGGAAATACAATGTATCTAGACATCTAGTGATGCAATCGAGTTGATAGAGTTAACCCTTACCATATTATGTTCAAGGATAAGTGCACCCCACTGCATGGATAACTCTCCTTGTAATAGTGCACCTACTGGAGAAGATTTAATTCATGAATGCATGCACTACACCTCCAAATTGGGATACAAAACATTCATGTGCCTCCTAGGGATTTGTGCCTTCCTATAATAGTTCTTGCACACACCCTCACCTCAAGCATTGAGGTTGGTGCTTACATATCTATAAATAGAAATTTTAAAGATGGTGCATCCATGTAATCTCCATGGATGTGCCTCACTCACTCTTCGATGCCTAATAATTCTTGTTGCCTCCTTAGAGGATCCTCTAGTGCACCCTTTATCATATACAACTTGTTGAACAAGGTTTGAGGGATTATTATTGCAGATGTTGCTATGTTAGATTTTCTCTTCACACTATGATATTGCTAAATGAGAATAGATATTGAGCAATCAGGATAACCATAACATGAAGACCCTTGAAACTTTGAGGTCAAAACCCATGGATATTGAATGTGACACATGCAAATCCATGAAACTTTGAGGAGAGAGGCTGTAAAAATGAATAGGAGATCCATAAAATCCCTAAAAGATTTAATTGTAGAAGATGCTAGATGTCATTGACTCAAATTTTTTAGTAGAGAGACATGGAAGTAAGGCATCTGCTACACATCTTAAGAGCGATATATAGAAAACGATCCTACCTAGTGTTGTTCTCGGCATGGAAATAATGCCAAGGCATCCTATGGAGGCTTTGGAAAACTTTCCTACTTTAGGCATTAAATTGTCTCTTGGACCTAGGGTAACCCTCAAACTATCACAAAGGTAGCTATTCAAAATCACCTCATAACAACTCTTTCAAGCACCCTTGTGTTAGAAAATCGGAAAGGCAAAAATATTTTCTTATATTGATAATTACTTGTGATATTCTTAGGTTCTTATTAACTTCTTTATTTTCTTTTTTTATCTTCTTCTCATCAAGCAATCATCAAAGTAAAATTGTGAAGATCAAGGACACCAGATGTAGGCATTCAACCAGGGCTAATACCCCTTTATAGGGGAAAACCTAGTCAGAACTCTTCCTTCAGTAGATTCAAATTGAGATAAACCAAGACCCTAGACCAAAAGACCTTCCTCCTCCACCAAGTTAGCTCTTCCTTCTGATAGATGATCTCTTCCAAAATTACCAAGTTCTAGCTTCTCAAATGTAGCTTCAACCCATAATTTTGACCCCCAACTTCAAAACTTTGACCCAACTTTAGGTTTGCAGTTTCAATCTAGCAACTTCAGTAGCTTCAGCCTAGCAGCTTTACAGCTTCGACCTTGACGTAGTTTCACAGCTTCGACCTTGACGCAGTTTCACAACTTCGATGCAACTTTAGAGTTTTGTTGCACGTGAGAGAGAGAGAGAGAGAGAGAGAGAGAGAGAGAGAGAGAGCCAAAAACTTTGATTCCATCTTCCTTCTTGAACTTCGCACTTTTTCTGCTTCCAACTACTCGCAATTTGAACTTGTGAGAGATGTGTCAAGTTGCTCCAATATACAGTGAGTTTGTGAGATCGAATTCCCTTGTTGAGGCCGACTTGGTGGTGGAGGCCTAATTGACCTATTTTACAATAAATTAAATTTCTTTCTTGACAAATAAAGCCTAAGAAGGGTCTTTTACATAATGACATGGACAAGGACACTTGACATAAACCCCAGAAGTCTTCAATGGAGACTTTGACCTAAAAACAATGGAGTTGTCTTTAGTGCGACTTTTTGGAGTTTCTGGTTCCAGAATCCAGCGGAAAAAATTGAGGTGAGAGCTTGATTTGTGTTATTTAAACTAGTTTTTTGATGGTATATATGGATTCAGCACCCTGAAAAACCTCTAGGGCACTTCTATTGTGCAAGGGTTACCCATCAAACTTGTGATTTCAATGAAGTCCTGCCGAATTTTATAGAAATTAGACCAGAAAAATCCACTAGAAAAGCTTCCAAAAAGTCGCACTAAGACAACTCGAAAAACAATCGACCCAAGCATGAAACCCATGCTTTAATAAGTCAATTTCTTTTTCTTTCTATTGACAAATACATTACATCATGAATCAAATATAATTATGAAGACCGACACTAGATACATTCTTCAACACCTCAAATGCTAGATTTGAAGATCGATTAATGAATGACCAAAGATGATACTCAACTCAAGATCGATAAATGAATGACCAAAGATGATACTCAACTCCAACTTTATTTTCAGACTAGGGCCCTTCCACTAGACACCTTTATTGCACAACGTTCATACATAAAAAGTATGAATGGAACATGAAGAAGAATTTCTTAGATACCAATGAGACTAGCATGGAAATCCTTGGCACTAAGGAACAAGTATCAAGATGGATATTGAGGGTGGATGTCTTTAAACTTCTTAGTAAAAAAGAAGAAAGCATATTGGGTAAATCTGGATGAAATCATCTTCATGTAAATCCAATAGTTCAACAACAACTATAAACCCTTGAAGAACCTTGATTTTTGAGAAATGCAATCTTCATTGCTAATAGGCAGCAATGAATGCTATACCCATTCTTAAAACTTTTAAAGACAAATAATTCATCAAAAATTGAATATCAGCCAATACAAACACAGGGGAAAATGTAAATTTTATTGGTTATTGCTTGAGAAAATATTCAAGAAAGTAATAAAGAAATGATGAGAATGGGTTTGCAATACAAATATTTATGGCTGAAACAAAATAATAGAAGAGTTTGCAGCTGCTTAGATAAGAGAAGTTTGTTATTCACAAGCGAAGAATACATAAACAGAGAAGAAGATAGAATCTGCAAAATGGGTGATGAATGCAATGGTTGGTTTCTTGGTATATTGCAAAAATAATGGCGCTGTGTGCTCTTGAACACTTCAGTCTCTTTGATGCACAAACTTAAACCTTTTAATCCTCTTGCCTTTTATCCTTTTCCTTAATATTGATTTATTTCCTCCTATTGCACAATTGAATTATAGGTTTAGATTAGCGTTCATGTGGATTGAAGTAGTTTGAACTCTTTAAGTCCTCATAAACTCTTTTGTTTGTTTGTTTCTGGGGAAAAATCAGTAACTTTCTATTAATAAAAATAAAAAGTTACATAGAGCAGATGCACAAGAGCATTCAAATATTGTCCAGGGGGACCAGTGCATGTGCTTTAAGCACTCATAGTAGCTAGGCTACTAAAAATTAAAAATAAAATTACATTTGGCTAGGTAAACTAGTTTTTTTTTTGCCAAACCCCAAGTGATGGAGTAGTTCAAACAATTGCCAACTCATTATTTCTTGCAGTGTTTGGGGCTTCTGTATTTGAATCTGAGCTCTTAGAAACACAAGATTGCTTTGTTCCACCTGCACCTTGATTGTTGCTCTTGTCCTCGTGTTGGTTCTCATGGATTGAAACCACTGCTGAGTTATTGGGAATCACTGCCTATTTGTTCTGATCCTTCTACTTCTCTTCTTCCTCCTTTTCAGAACCTTGTTGATTTTGTGTCTTTGGATGTTGCTGGGTCTCATCCATTTCTTCATCCTCATCATTTGAAGGAGGGTCTGGGAATTGCCATACTTTTTGCTTTTGCAGTATTTTTATCCTTTTCTTTGCTTGTTTGCATGTGTTTTGCAAGTGCCTTGTTTGATGGCAAATCCGACATCTAAATGCGGTATTTTCAAAATCTAACCATTGTGTCCATTTGAAGTCTTGATGTGTCAGGTGAATACGATCAGGAAGGCCTTTGCTTAAATCCATCTCCACACATGCGTGTAAAAGTGAAGATACCTTTGTCCATTCTTTCTCGATCCATCTTTAGGAACCTTCCCAAAGAGTTCCCAATGCCTTCTAGGATCCGGTGGTGCCAAAAGGGGAGCGAAAGATTATGTAGCTTTACCCAAACCAACATTTTTGTAACCACCATTGAGTTGGCATCAAAACCAGGAAACCATGGGGTTACAAAGAGACATGCCCTTCCCCAAAACTATGGTCCTTCATTTATGACATAATCAAAGTCTTCCTGGTTATCAAACTGAACCACAAAAAAACCTTTTGCACACAGATAACTGAACCACAAAAAAACCTTTTGCACACAGATAAATGTCATAATCTCTAGTCCAATTGAGGTAGATCCACTCATTTAGATCTTTAGATTTGGGCCAGAAACCATTAAATCGACATATGATAGCGTTTGCTTGCAAATTAGTGAAAAGACCACTTGCTTCTGGTAATTCTATGGACAGATTTGGGGCTTTCTCCATCTTCTCTACAATGTACGGACCTGGGATTGTCAGATTTGGGTTTTGTTTGTCCTGTGTGGCAGCATTCCCTCTCAATGCATCCTTGAACGAGGCCAAACCCTTGCCAGCGAAAGATGATCCAGGTGGAAAGCTCGCTCCTGGGGCACCACCTTGCAGTCTAAAATTCAAGATGATGGTAGAATTCCTTTGAATGCTATAGTCTTTCAAATGGACCACATCCTACAACACTTTTCCTGAAAAAATCAGACTTTGTAATGAAGCAGGAATACCTGTGATATTTTGGGCACTCTCCTTCACATTTGTCACTAGATCCATTTCTCGAACCCTTAGCAGGATTGATCTTCTAGTAATGGTTTTGATAAAAATTTGATACCACTCCTCTGCATCTATATCTATGCCTTGTGATCTCCCTTCTACTTGTCTCTCATTTGGATCTGGACCTAAGCGATAGATTTGGGTTTTTTTTATGAGAGGAGGGGTCTCTTCGCCGTGCAAGATGATTTGGATCCTTGATGCATGTAGGTATCCAACAAAAAACCTGAAATGTAGATCTGGAGCGTATTTGATTCAGACATCGCCGATCCAATCCAACTTCTATCCAAATACAAGCTCAAAGCTTTACCTGGTTTAGGATCTGATAAAAGAGACCCCACCGCCAAAAGAGAACCCACTGCCATGCAATAAGACGTGGATCTTGATCACTTATGCATGCTATACATTGAGTGTGAATTCGGCATGGATCTGCTGGTATTGCCAACGCCTTCTTCAGGATGAGGTTTTGGCAGACCCCGTTATCAAAAAATTCAGACATAATCCATTGCCCATTTGTGTTTTCAAAAGGAAGGAAAAATAGATAAAACTTGCTGAATCTGACATGCCCGATTTCCCTTGAGCCAGCAAGAGAACAACGAATGGTAACGCAGACTCCAGATTTGTCTTCTTCGACCCACTCTTGTTCTTGATCATGCTCCTGTTTGCTTGAAATGCCATTACTCTGGAAGTCCTTAGATCGATCCGCATAGCGAGAAGAACTCGTTCTTGATGCGTACAAACCTCTTAAAAGAAGGTTCATGTTCTTCGGAATTCGGGTGATCCACTCACAATCCTAGTTCAAAGTAAGAAATTTATGCAACAACCCCAGGTTCATCCTCATAAACTTATTTAATAAAATAAAAATATTACTATCTTTCCTATTAATCTTTGTTATCAAGGTAACTTGCCAATTGTCCTTTCTTCAAAGATAAATTATTTTATTCTTATCTCACTTTCTTTATTAAGCCTTCTTGAATCACTTTTTAAAACTAAGTGAAACACCACTTGTAGACTATGACACTCTCAATTGTTATACTAGCAGATTATACTAGGTGTAATGGTAGTTTCTCTTGTATTTGTGAAGAAATTTCTCATTAACATAGAATATTCATTTGGACTTGAAAATTGAGTCTTTAGCTTTGACTCCCCGGTGAATTCAATTGTAGAGGTTTATGTTCTTTCTAATTTTGGAGCCATGCATTGTCTCTAATATATTAAAATAGGTGAGACCTCCCTCTCTTTTTGTAGAGTCTCCAAGCATATCATTACAATAGAAGCAAAAAATAGTTTGATGAAGCTCTAGAGATCTGAAAATGCATCTCGTGAGAATCCTAAGCAAAAAATAGTTTGATGAAGCTCTAGAGATCTAAAAATGCATCTCATGAGAATCCTTTCCATGTGAGAAGACAACCCCCATGAACTATATAGAGAAACAGGCCAATCAAAGGGACCCACAAAGCTAAAGCTATCTCCAACATAATTGCAGCTCCAATAATTCCCATTCCTAACTTCTGACTGAAAAGTAAACTTAAGAATATATGGATTAACAAAGTTACTTTAGAAAATAAGGAAATAATTAAGTTCTTCAATTGTGATTGTATATATTTATGAAAAGGAAGAGGGAACACATTTAAAATGCTGCGGGGATCATACAGATTGCAAGTGTGCCAGAGAGCTAAGATATTAGTATAGATATTTTAGTGGTCTGGCTCTTGGTTCCTATTAATAAAATTTCAAGTGTCTGAAGAACTTGTACTCTAGACTGTGAAAATTTCCCTACATGTGATCATGTTATCATGGCATTTATGCTAGTAGAGTCCCAAGATTGGTCATCTATTCAACAAAATAACTTGGTGACATTGGACTTATTGACGTAGCCTGTTCCATTGATTTCAATTTATTTTGTATTGTTGCAATTTTAGTACGCTTTCTCAGAGTGTATGGAGACATGTAAGAAATGTTTAGGTTGTAAGAATTTTCATCCACAAAATGAACAACCAATAGATGGCCAAGTGCCAATCTACCATTCATACGTACTTTGGCATTTTCATCTTCTCGCATACTTCCAACACTTGATTTGTGTAGTAAAATAAGGTAATTCCCACTAATGAATGTATGCACCTTATCGTACCCATTTTCAAGGTTGTTATTGAATTGACATTTAAAGGAATTAATACTTTCGTCTCTTATGCTAAACTCTATGAAAGCAAAGGCACATGGTTCCCGCTTTCTAGGGCCATGTCTATGCCACATAAACTCACTCTGTTCCCGCTTTCTAGGACCATGTCTATGCCACATAAACTCTTCGAAACATGCTTCTCTAGAAGGAGAAAACATCTTAATCTTAATAACCAGATACTCTATTTTATGGTGTTCTCCTCGAACACATAATAGACCAGTTGAACTCAAAACTAGTGGATACGTAATCTCCATAAGTAATGTGCGCAACCCTAGAATAGAAAGTTGCTTGTAACATAAGTCAACCTAAAACAACTTGCATGATGTGCAGGTCACTTTGGAGAAAAATTGGAGTGCAAGGAAAGTGAACCACTCAAGTTAGAGTGCAGTACCCAAGAATAGATAAATAAGGAAATTACTTGTAAAGCAAGTCCTCCAAGAAATATCGCAAGTGGCATGCATCCACAAGTATGCGCAACCTTAGAATAGAAAGTTGCTCGTAACATAAGTCAACCTAAAACAACTTGCATGGTGTGCAGGTCACTTCGGATATAAATTGGAGTGCAAGGAAAGTGAACCACTCAAGGTGAGGGCATTACCCAATAATAGATAAACATGGAAATCACTTGTAAAGCATGTCCTCCAAGAGGCATGCATCCCTTCTTTGATCAAAATAACCTGTCATTGATCGACAAATTGGGCACACTTTTTCTAGGTTTGAATAACATCAAGAAAGTTCACATGCCAAAGATAAAGTAGGGAATTCACTTATTGCTAAAAATACACTGCGATGAAAAATATCAAATTATTTGGAATCTTCTGAAAACTAACACCCGTCTGCAATATTAAAAGGTCAATTCCAGGTATTCATTATATTTAGAATTGGTAGAAACCCTAGTTTGAACTAATGTACCATTTGTTTTGATCTTCTCCGACGATCACCAAAACTAAAGTATATGCATACCTCCATAAGGGGTATAACAAATATGATCAGATTCCAAAAATATCAACTTAAAAAAAATAGAAATTTCCCAAATTCGTAAGTCTTGATTTGAAACTCTCTCCCATGAACGTGCCAAGTATTACATGTTACATGCAATCGTGGGAAACCTATTTAACTCAAGAAAATGTCAAACTTTGTATTAATATGAATGTGTATTGTCCTCTTAAGAAAATGCTTTGAAGATCATTTGCAAGAAGCATGTTCAATCTTAAACCTTGAGAAGTAAACTTTGTGACCATGTGTTATGTCTAGTTATAGCACTCAATCTCAAATCAATTAAGATGTGTCCATGAACTATACATGTTGATCCACTTCTAATATATCCACTAATTATCGATTCCAAACCAGCAAGAGAAAATTTTAAAAAGTTCATTTTGAGTGAACAAAATGTATGCTAGAATTAGAATGTTTTGAATTGCTTTCTCTACGAAAATGGGGAAGGAAAAGGGGGCTTTCATTACAATAGCTATATCCACACCTATTCCAAGATGCAACATGATAAAAGGAATCATAATCTTCATAAAAAAAATGCAGGTCTTACATGAGGAATCATAAAAGGAAGTAACAAATATAGATGACCATTCAAAGAAGAGGAAACCATAGGTCCACATACGTTTGAATTGGTGCACTTGTGAATCCCTTTTGATCTTTGCTCATTTCGTAGAAAGGAAACCTCAGGGTGCTTTCCAAGTGGACATCTTTGACATTGTTATGAATATAATTCATAATTGTTAAAATTGGCAACTAGGGCCAACTCCATGCGGGTCACCTTATTTATGGCAGCTGATATTTTTCTTGGATTCCTCTCATCGAGAGGTGTAGGATTGATCTAACGATCATCCGATTCCGACATGTATTCATGGACATATGAATTTATTTGTATTTCTTGACAATTTGTCAAGGTCAGCCAGCAAGTAAAATAGTGTTTTACACCCTAGCTTAATCCTCAACGTGGCATATAAGAAGAGGAGACCTTGAGGCATTATGACACTCATCTCTCCATCTCATTCCTCCCTCTCCTAGTCTCTTGGGTATGCGTAGGACAAGGAAGGCACTCACACGTGGGAGAAGGAAGGACACAGGTCTGTTTTAGGGTAGCGTTGACCTAGAGCTGACCGTGGAGCAATAGGGACGTATTATGCATGCGTTGACCAACGAGGAGGTTTGATTGCGTTCTTGGGTTGGGCAGCCTCTCCTAGGTTAGCTGCATTGCTGGGCGTCCAACATTGGTTTGTTTGACCACGGATTTGACCAGCGTTGACTGGTTAGGGCTGACTGCAAGATTGCTGATATGTTGACTGCTGTTTGACCATATTTTCTGGACTATTTTGGGCTGCCCATCATTGTTGTTGGAGACCGAGTTCTCCTAGGTTGACTTGAGGACATTTGGGAGCTGTTTGACCAGCCTTGTCATTGCTGGTTAGGGTTTTATTACTGCTGTTGTAAAATCACAGATTTGTGATATTGTACTATCTCTCTCTCTGTGTTGAATTATTGAAGAATATAAAAGAATTGATCGAAAGGTTTCCCTGCGTTGGGGTTTGTCCCTAGATGGTGCCTCAAGGTACTTCACTGGCATAAGATGAGTATTATTTGATATCGACCCTCTCCACTACCTCTCCTCTGGATTCGTTGGGAAATTGGCTTATTGATAGTGGTGCCTCAAGGCACTTCACTGGTTACAAGGAAGCTCTCTCTAATCTAATAGAGAAGGAGACAAACTTGGAGATTATTCTTGGAGACAATTCCACCTCTCCCGTAAAGGGTGTAGGGAATGTTACTCTTCAATTGAATCAGGGTAACACAATTCATTTGCAAGAAGTCTTATATGTACCTAATCTCAAGAAGAACCTGGTGTCCATTTCGGCAATGGAAGACAAAGGCTACAAGGTGGCCTTCATCAATGGCAAGGTATGTGTGTGGAAAAAGAATTTTAAACATGCTTTCACTCTTGGGTTTCGGGTTGACTCTTTATATCAAGTTGGAGGAAGTCCGTTGGGAGTCATGTCTTGCGAGTCGCGACACATCTCTACAGTCGGAACTATGGCACCGGAGGTTTGCCCACCTTCATTATAAGGCTCTACCCGATGTGAGACAAATGGTGACAGGGATGCCTGAGTTCAAAGTAGAGCATGAAGGTGTATGTCTGGGGTGTGCCGAAGGGAAGCTTAAAAGGGGACCATTCCCCTCAAGCCATAGCAAGATCTTCGACATTTTGCTGTTGGTTCACTCCGACATATTTGGTATGATGCTCATGAACTCTTTGGGAGGATATCTATATTATCTCACTTTTACAAATGATTATTCTCTCAAGACTTGGATATATTTCTTGAAAAAGAAAGATGAAGTGTTCTTTTGGTTCCATCACTTCAAAGCCTTGATCGAAATTCAAACCAAGAAGAGGATCAAGATTTTAAGGACTGATAATGGGACCGACTATGAATCCAATGAGTTCCATGAATTTTGCAAAGACGCTGGCATTAAGAGGGAGACCACAACACCATACACTCCTGAGCAGAATCGTGTGGCAGAAAGGAAGAATCGTACGATTGTGGAAGTCGTTCGTGCCATGCTCCATGATCAAAGGCTTCTGAAGTTTCTATCGGCTGAAGCTGCGAATACTGCTGTATATGTTCAAAATTGATGCCCTCATCAAGCATTGGATTCCAAGACTCCCGAAGAAATGTTCACTGGTAAGAAACCCGATGTCTCTCATTTTAGAGTTTTTGAAAGTCTCATATATTTTTCATGTGCCGAAAGAGAAAAGAAGCAAATTGGGTGCATCTGGAAAGAAGGGAATCTTTGTGGGCTATAGCGGAAATTCTAAGGGCTATAGAATCTATGTGGCTGGTCAAAGGGAAGTCGAGATAAGTCATGATGTCACCTTTGATGAAGATATGGCTCTGAGCAAGGTTGACAATCTTTCTATTCTAAGGAATGATAAAGAAGCTAACACCAGGAATCCGGATGAGAAGAAAGATCAGATGATGCTCGATTTGGAAGAACCTATGGATCCTATTAATCCCCCTCCGCAACAGCCTTCCTCTTCTAGGAAGAGGCCCTCATGGCTTAGGGGGACTCTTGAAGATGTCGAGAGACATATTGCACCCAGAGGGACTTTATGTGAAAGTAAGAAGCTGACTAGGTATCAGGGATACTTGACCATTATGAGCACCATCATTCAAAATGAGCGTTCATCGTTCGAAGAAGCCATGAAGCATCAAGTATGGAAAGATGCTATGAACGAGGAATACGAATCCATCATGAAGAATGATGTTTGGGATGTGGTCCCTAGACCCCATGACAAAACAATTGTCACCTCGAAGTGGCTTTACAAAATCAAGCATGGAGCTATTTGGAGTGCTGAAAAGTACAAGGCTCGCTTTGTTGCTCGAGGCTTCTTTCAAGAAGGTGTGGATTATGATGAGATATTTTCACTTGTTGCCCGATACACCACCATCCGCTCGATCATAGCCCTTGTCGCTTCGCAAGGATGGAACCTACATCAGATGGATGTCAAGACCGTGTTCTTGCATGGTTCGATTAAAGAAGAAGCCTATGTGGAACAACCCGAGGGGTTTGAGATTCATAATCAGGAATCTCACATATGCAGGTTGAAGAAAGCTCTCTATGGGATGAAGCAAGCACCCCGAGCTTGGTATGAGAGGATCGATAGCTACTTGATGAAGCTGGGATTCACTAGGAGTGAAGTCGATCCAAACCTTTACTTTAAGGTTGAAGATGATAAGCCTGGTGTTGTATGTTGACGACCTCTTTCTGACAAGTGCAGATTCACAAATGTAAGAGGGAGTTGGCTTCCGAATTTGAGATGAAGGACCTAGGACCGATGCACTATTTCCTAGGGTTGGAGGTCTGGCAAAAGCCAGGGGAAATTTTCCTATCTCAAGGAAAATATGTGGTGAAAATATTGGAGAGATTTGGTATGGTGGACTGCAAGCCCGTGACTACCTCGATGGAGTTTAACTTCAAGAAGTTATGCGGTAGTGCTACCAGACCTATTTTGGGAAATGCTTCTAAGTATCGTCAACTCATAGGAGCATTGATGTTCTCGGTGAACTCCTGTCTGGATATATGTTTTGTAGTCAACACGTTGAGCCAATATATGGTTGAGCCTCATTACTCACATTGGATTGGTGCCAAGAATCTTCTGAGATATCTTTGGGGCACAATCACTCATGGGTTGAGATACACTGGCGGAGATGTGAGGCTACATGGATATTTTGACGCTGATTGGGCAAGCAGTGTGGTGGACCGAAAGAGCACTTCCGGGTGCTGTTTCTCTTTGGGTTCTGCTTTGATATCCTAAATGAGCAGGGAGCAGAAGTCGGTGGCTTTGAGCACTATTGAGGCAGAGTACATTGCTGTAAGTATGGCCTCGTGTGAGGCTGTCTGGTTGAGAAAGCTCTTCAGTGAGTTGTTTGAACATACGCTGGATACTACCGTGATCCTCTGCGACAACCAGAGTGGGATTTGTTTATCAGAGTATCTCATATTTCATGATCACTCCAAGCACATCTATATCATGTACCACTTTATCCGGGATATGGTACAACGAGGAGAAATAAGCCTCCATCATATTGGGACAAATGAGCAGGTTGTAGACATTCTGATGAAGCCCTTGGGAAAGGTCAAATTCCTGAGGTGGTTACTAGGTTACTCGACTCTCGTTGCATGGTTACCAAAATGGGGTGATAGTATTGTTTACCATTTTTTTAGCAACATTATGGATGTAGTCTTTCACCATAGGCCTCCTTATACTATTCTAAGAGGCCTTGTTTAATCTTTGTGGGTATCGTATTGCCTTTTGTTTTAGTAGTGGGCAATCTATGTTTGTATTATTAACTGCCTTCTGTTTCAATAGTGGGCAATCCATGTTTGTATTATTAACTACAACAGGAAAGGTTTTCTTAGAGTTGCATTACTAATCCTCATTCAGGGCAGCAACTAAGGATCTTTTATTGACATACCTCTAGTTTTGAGGAGGAATGGAGATTTCCTCCGGCACAATTGTTCCTTAAGGCTCTTGTTCCGTGAAGAGAAAGCAAAATGATGCCGACAACACTTGTATCCAATCGCTTATACATATACGAAGATCCAAGGATAAAACCAAGAGTTTCAAGTACAGGTCCAAAGATAAAGAATGATAAAATTTACACTTGAAAATTCTAAAGATAAAACCATAACAACCACACATCCATTACCTTCAATTTTTCATCTTGCACCTCTTGATCCTTCTCCCCTCCTCTATGAGGCCCATAGACACAATTCTGAGTCCAAGTTCCAAGTCCTAAGAATGATTTAGACACGAGTCAATGTCAAACTCTATATCTATACTCTAAAAAAACTTCAAAGGAAATTTACATGCATATGCACTATTGCCATTGGGAACCAAGCTTCAAGACTTATAATGTAGACATAATTTTCACCCTTATTTTAAATTACAAGCTGATAAAACCTTAACCAAGCTTTCTGAACACTTAGTGTTGCTTGATACAGTGAGAATAAATGAAAGATGGTATGTGTTCATAGTCAACAATGTTAATCTATGATGCACTGGACATTGATCCTTTTACCTTGAAAATTAAAACATCATTCAAATAAAATTTAATTGATAAACAAGCCCATAAACATTTGGTACTCAACATAATTGTACTAAAAATTGAGACTTGTGACAGGGCAAGCCATATTCAACAGAATAAGAATTCGTCGACTGAAAGTGACCAACGCCACTCATTTTACTACTCATCATATCATCAAATTATGGTTCCACAACCATAAAAAGTGGTAAGTTGCTCAAAATAATGTTGCGAATAGACACAAGAGAATGGGGACAATATAGTACCTTTAGGTACAGAGAGCACTTCAATCTTGTATATTGTTGGGTGTTATAGTAGTCATATCGTGCCACCAAGATGTGTGAAATATGGTCCAAGATATGATTTCTGTTATCTATGAAGCTCATAAATGAGGAGCCATCATCACTTGACTACTAATAAAAGTTACCATAGTTCTCAATGCAAACCTATACCATTCAAACTTTATATTTAGGAATAAGTCAAGTAAGAGTGCCAAGTTTCATAGCCATAGTTTTTGGTGTTTGTATTCCACAATTATCAAGTGGTAATTAAGATCATTGAAATGGCTCTACAAACAATGTCACATTAAGTATTTAAAGACACCATTCAAAGAGATGCTACCACAAATTTATAATATGTCCAATAATTAGATGTGAATTGTTATTAAATGTGCCATCAATTTTGCTGATACTAGCACCTTTCAGATTTGAATGAGTAGGATCCCTGGACAAAAGAACTAGCTTCCTAGTCAACTTGGAATCATGTTTAGCCCAAAACATCACAAATCTATTAGAGACCCCTATGCTAGACCACTTTGTTTTCCTGTATTTAGCCGTCCTTGCTCTGTAATTGTTTCTTCTTGGGTCCTTACTTCCCTACAAATTCTTGCAAATTCAACCTCTTTAGCAAGAGTTTCAACACCCCAGCCCCTGGCCTGGGTTACTACCATTGTATTAAAAAACGGTCGAGTCAACTCTGACTCGACTGAGTTAGACTGAGCCAATCCCTGGCCGGGTCGGCTCGGTGGCTGAAGTGGAGCGACTGTCCGGGTTGTTACCGAACCAGTCATTGACTCGGTCATCTCGGTAACAACTCGGCCGACTCGATAATGACTCGGCCGACTCGGTAATGACTCGGCCGGCTCGGTAACAACTTGGTTGGCTCGGCTCTTTAACAAAAATCTTGAAGCACATTTGTCAAAAGTTGTTCCGCCTCCTACATATCAATAGTTGGGTTGTTGTTTATTGCATATTTACAGCCCTAAAGTAATCTATCACTGTGGGAAAGTTTTGAAAATTACAAGGCCGAAGTATGGTTATCCTAGTGGCATGAATTAGAAAACTGAAACAATGCATTGAGCCATACAATGTTTTTAAACAGTCAAACTTTCTGGAAATGGACTAATAAATACATATTTATCTCTGATTGTTTTGGAGCTTGACCAAAATTAAATCAAGGGTTTTGAGACTTGATTAGGGGCAGAGATTTGATATTATTGTTGTTGTAGTCTAGTGATTTTCCTTAGGCTGAGGCATAAAAGAATCCTGGCATTGGTGGCTAAGTATGAATTTTGTATTGGACAGTGCACTAGGTTTCATTTTGATATAATGGATATATTCATGAGCCTACTTTGATCATATGTTGTCTTCTCTCTATATTCTAAAGCTTTGTGTTTGGAAACATGAATGAAAATCTTTAAAATTATGTTTTTCATAAAAAATAAATATTTAATGTATTTTTTACAATGACCGAATCATTGAAATCAAACCGGCCGAGTCGATACCGAGTTGGAGTCGGAGTCGGAGTCAGAGTCAACCCTCGGCCATTTCCGAGTTGGAGTCGGAGTTTTAAAACATTGGTTACTACAATCTCCTTAACAAAACCAACCATCTTAGAATAATGCTCACAAGCAACACAATGTAATTACATTTTCTCTGGTTCAAGATTACCCACAGGATCCTTAAAATGATTAGTCACAATGGTGGATAACAAAATGGTAGATCCTTCTTGTGACTATGTAGCCTGTTTTGGTGAAGGTTTAGAGGAGTTATCCTCTAAAGGGAAAATATATATATTGCCGGTAGATTTTGAGTGCAACAATAGAAATGTAAACCAGTCATTGGAGAGGGTGAGAACATTCTTAACTGCTTATTTTTGTCTCTATGATGGGGATGCTCTCCCACCTATTTTCCACTTCACCTATTAAGGAAATGGGAATCATTAACCAAGTTTGGTTTATAGTTTACAATGGTCCCCTATGCATAGACAGATACCAAGGCCTCTAGGTTCATCATGCCAAAAGAAAATATTGTATGTGCACAAGTTGTAAGAAAACGAGCTATATGGCATGAAGATACCGGTTGGGGGTACTAAAATCAAGATAGACTACCTGTACATGGAGTTGTCTCAAGTCATCTATGCATAGACAGATACCAAGGCCTCTAAGTTCATCATGCCAAAAGAAAAGATTGTATGTGCACAGGTTGTAAGAAAACGAACTATATGGCATGAAGATACCGGTTGGGGGTACTAAAATCAAGATAGACTACCTGTTCATGGAGTTGTCTCAGGTTCTGAACTTGGAACAAAGCTCATCATCTTGTCGTCAATAGTTTGATAAGAGATGACATGTACTCTAGGGAGTGATCAACTATATCGACCAGACCAAAAAGCATCTCTCAATATTTATTTCACACTCTTGCGAAGTTTAGAGGAAGTTGCTGAAATAGAAAATTAAAATAGGTAGTATTGTAGCTAAGTAGATCCATATTCTCTTAGTTTGCAGAGGATTGGACCTGCTGATGATTGTGATATTATAAGGATGAACAACGAGCCTTATCCTCTAATAGAATTGCCAAGAGTGGCTCCAGAATTTCATGTGTTCTAAATTCTAATATTCTTTCGGTTCGTTACTCTTATCCATGTTGAGCTTGGTGCTTTCCTACAGTTGGTAACCTATTGAAAATCTCGTGTGTTGCTGATATGAATGTCTAACAGGTCTCTTCGGAAGCAAGGTTAGCTATGATGTTCAATTAATTGTTGCACAAGGTACATATGAAGGCAGTGCAATCTAGGTTATCTTAGAGTATTGTTCCTCTGCAATTTCATTGCTAAAAATTGAGAGTAGAGGAAAGTCAACAAATTCGGGCATTGACTCACACATAGGTTGAATGTCGGTTTGGAGACCATTCTCTTATGCAAAAATTATGTTAACCACATTATATATCACAAAATATTGTATGTGCCTTGTTTAAGCATAATCCTTGAAACCACAACGCACAACATATCTAGCACACTACTAACATCATTTCAATTCAATTGGAGTTAACATTGTTTAAGCATAATCCTTGAAACCACAACATGCAACATATCTAGCACACTACTAACATCATTCAATTCAATTGGAGTTAACATGTAGTTTATTACATAGGTTGAGCATGAGAGGAACTTATCTCAATCAGGTTTGGGCAACTGATTCGGGGATTGCATCTCTCTGCCCAACTGTAGATTGGGCTGGATGATGGTCTTTCTTGTAGCCCAATCACCCCCGAGCTGGATTCCAAAGCATGAGTGAGGAACCTATGTATAGATTTCTTGGCTAGAACTAGGTCTCTAGAGGGACCCCCCGCCACCCTCTAGCTAAATCTCTAATATCTCAGAGCTGGTAAGATGAACCATGTCCTTAGGGGTAATCTTTGAATTATTAACGAATAGCATTGCCAATCAAGTCCCCCCAATTAAATATGCATATGCAATTGGAGAATGCAGCATGCCATTTTCTCTCAAGTCTAGTAACCGGGAAACTTCATCAATTACATTAGCCCCAACTTCTATGATACTACTTATCAGTAAACTCAGTTTTGAGGATACTTTTGAACGAGTGTGCTTCATAACCAGTACTCTAACTGGGGTAGTTGGAGATTTTTTTTATCCCATCATCAACATTGGAACCTGAAGGAAGTACCATCCTTTGACCTTGTCGAAAAGATGTCTCAACACACTCAGCTTTACGTTGTCAGATTCCTCTACAAGTATGTTCCTCCTGCCGGATGAAGGCTTGGCCAGCACAGTGCACTCCAAACTTCTGACATTCATAGACAATGTTGTAAAGTTTAACCCTCAGCTGCTGTTGTTGCCAAGGTACAATGCACTGCTCTGCCTCACAATCACACCCTCCTAACTTGAAAGACACGCCCTCCTGTCTCTCCTACACGACCTCCAACCTGAAGATAAAGTCAAGTTCCAAGCTTCCCATGGTGCAAATTCCCTCTTTTTTGCTAGCCTTGCCATGCTCTCTTCAACGCGTGAGATAATGCTTGTTGCCCACTGTTTCTCTGATTTTTTTATTAGGTTTTTCTTTGTCATCCTTAGTCTACTTGTGGTTACTTGCCAAAATCTTGTAGGCCAATCATCATGGTCCACTTAATCCTTTGTCCTTGATATGCTTGCAACCTTTCCTTTATGCATACATGTCAACATCCTTGAATGCCACCAAACAGGTCAACATGCCAGGCAATCTTCCCCCTCCACCTCAACTCTAGAATCCGTGTCCACAATTCAACCTATTAATTTATTTAATTTAATATAAAACGAAAAATGGTAATTTGGGCTATCACAAAACCCTCCCTCTTGGGGGAACACCACCTTCCGTGTTCAATGACCATATACAATATAAAAATGAAAGCTTGAGCGACTGAACACAAATGGTAGAGAGCTTTTTATATACAACTCGTTTCAACTTTTTACAGTAAAGTTTATATGCAAAGTGGCTCACCTAGCCACTTAGTAACCTTTATTTTATTAGCCATTTACTAATGGCCCCCTTTTCTTTCTTTTGAGTCAATCCAATCTTGGATTTGTTCCCCTTCCTTGGAATGCTACTCGCCTCCAATGTTTGGCGTTGCTACCCTGCGCTCCTTGTTCCTTCAGCGAATAGTTCCTGATTTATTGTTTCTGGGCACCGCCCAATGTGCGTCTGATTCCACCTAGCTATGTTCATGACCAAAACCAATTTATTTTCTAGCCTTCCCTTCTCTGCTTCCCAGTCCCTCAGGCACTCCGGTCACCCCCCTTGTGAAGTTTTGGATGCCCAAATTTCTATTGCAACAACTGATTATGCTTCTTCTATTTGTTAATTACTGAACAAAATTATTTACTGTTTCCTATAGTAAACACCAAAACTAATAGACTGCAGCCTTCACCATTTAAATAAAATGTGGAAACAAGAATCTGAACAGCAAAGAAATAAGACACACAAGTGACACCGTTATTTTTGGACCAATGTCCCCGGAAAAACCCAGTGTGGGAAAACCGGTGCAACCACTGAGGGTTTTATTATTATGCAGTAGTAATTTTGAATACAATCTCCGGATGCCCTGCTGGCTATCCAATACAGAGAATATCACTGACAGAGGGATAAGTGAGATAACCTCACACTATCACAGGAGATCCTGGCTGATCTAGCCACTGAATGGATTGCCCTTGGCTACCTCTGCGCAATCACTGCGTTAGCCTAGCATTACAGCCTCTACGGATAGTGTTACTCCTTCTGTTGATCGATTTGCTGCCCAGGAACTTCGATCTTCACCTCTTGGTCCCACACCCTGGCTTCTGGCTTTTGACATTGATTCCCCCAACGAATTTTTAGACCTCCTCAAGGCTCTGCGTCAGCCTATGCTGGCTAGCTTAGCCACAATGCTGCCTCTCCCAAATCTTTCTCTGCCTTCTTTGCTGAGTATTCCCGGATGAGGAGAAATTTCGAACCGGAACTATCCTTGCCCCTCACTGCAAAAGATCACTTCGAAATTCTTTCCGACAGCTGCTCTGCTTCAGAAAATCGATCTTCTGATCTTCAGTCGATGTGTTCTCCAAGTGCCCATCGATGTCCTTATAATCCTCTAGTTGAGAACCAACGACCCATATTAGATAATAATCAATGGCTTGGATCATTTGGACTCAATCTCCATCTTCTCTAGAAGTTTCACCAACAATTTAGATTAATACCCGTTAATTATTTTAATTTCCTAAGTTTAGACTTAGGTACCCATTAAAAATAATTAATTATTTTAATAAAATTGTTTCCGAGTAGAATTTCCCAAAACGGTTTTTGGGTATTGGAGAATGCATGTGTGTAAGCCTCCTTGCAAATTTTGAGACTTAGAACACATCTGATGCTACCAGAAATAAACACCCCTTTTGTGCTTCCTCGCATTAGAGGGGTCTCAAAACCAAGGCATATCCCTGCCTCAAAACTATCATATTGGTCATAGCATGCTTTATGGCAATCAATTGGTACCATTGGTGCTAGTGCCCCACAATGACCCCATTTTTCTGAAATCTTTGGCTTTTGCACATTGCTGTTGTTCCATCTTGTGGCCAACTTCGTTCATATGAAGTGAGAAATCTCATGTCTATTCCTTATTAGTAGTCTATCCCTGTAGTGGATGTGGGATTTTCCATAATTCCTACAGCAAACCATGTTAGTGCATAATCAAATCATCATAACTAGAACATATCACTAGGTTAGCTCAAAAATCCAAGCTATAATAAATCATGCCCATAATTTTAAAGTTTCAGAAGATCAATATGTAACATAACACTACCCCTTTATCTTTTTTTTTTACACCAGTAATATCAACATTGACCCAGTAATCCTAGTACAATTACCAAATCAGATTCTACTGGTGAGCAACATGTCACGAACAACAAAAATTACTCTCAGAAGACCATTACTTCTGCAAGTCAGGTATTGGAAGGTTGGTTCTAGAATACTCCGCACTATAGTGGTTTCTTTGTCCAATCGAGGCATACTTTGGATACAATTTTGAATCCATATCTTACGTAGTTCCATCTTTTTGACTACTTACTGAATCTTTTCAGATATGACAACCAAGAGTGCACATTTCCTCTTTTCTCATAAGGAAATCCAAAATGACGGATTGTATTAGAGTTACATTTTCTTTTCGAATAGCATACATGACACCAACTCAACCTTATAATGTCTAGAAGCACAATCTGAGACCAAATTCAAGGGTAGGATCTGACATGCATGATCCCAAACGCATATTAGTGCAACATAAGAGGCTTGTATACTATCTAGCCATAGTGTGTATGGTTTACTCATTGGTGAGAGTGTATTATCCTTTGAAATGGCAGGCTGTATTTAAACACTCATTGTGTTATTAATCCATAACAACCTACCATGCATACTCAATCTAGAAAATAGTCCAGGCATATTTGATTATCATAGTCAATGCGTCACTCAGTATTGTGGAATTTAGTATGATTATCATAGTCAATGCGTCACTCAGTATTGGAATTTAGTATGGGCACTGGGACATAGTTAACGATTCTTCTCCCAACCATTGATAGATTGCTATTGCAGTTGTCACCCCCTAGCCCATGAAGACTGTCCCAATGAGCAACATTCAGGGATTCCAGAGATCTAATTCGACCTCCACCCTTCAAACATAGTCATGTTCAAGTATAGGGAGTTCAGAGGTCTAATTCGACCTCCACCCTTTTGGCATAACAATGTTCAGGGACAGGGAGTCCATAGATCCCACTCGATCTCCACCCTTCTAACATAAGAGTGTTCAGGTAGAGGAAGTCCAGGGATCTCCCCCGATCTCCACCCTTTTGGCATAAGAGTGCTAAGGTATAGGGAGTTTAGATATCTAACCCGATCTCCACTCTTTTGGCATAAGAGTGTTAAGGTACAGGGAGTCCAGAGGTCCAACTCAATCTCCACCCTTCTGACATAACAATGTTCAGGTACAGGGAGTCCAGAGATCTAACCTGATCTCCACCCTTTTGGCACAACAGTATGCAGGTATAGGGAGTCCAAAGATCTAACCAGATCTCCACCCTTTTGGCATAATAGTGTTCAGGTATAGTTTTGTGGAATTTAGTATGGGCACTGGGACATAGTCAACGATTCTTCTCCCAACCATTGATACACTGCTATTGCAGTTGTCACCCCCTAGTCCATGAAAACTGTCCCAATGAGCAACATTCAAGGATTCCAGAGATCTAATTCAACCTCCACGCTTCAGACATAGTCATGTTCAAGTATAGGGAGTCCGGAGGTCTAATTCGACCTCCACCCTTTTGGCATAACAATGTTCAGGTACAGGGAGTCCAAAGATCCAACTCGATCCCCACCCTTCTGACATAAGAGTGTTTAGGTAGAGGGAGTTCAGAGATCTCCCCTGATCTCCACCCTTCTGGCATAAGAGTGTTAAGGTATAGGGAGTCTAGAGATCTAACTCAATCTCCACCCTTTTGGCATAAGAGTGTTAAGGTACATGGAGTCCAAAGATCCAACTCAATCTCCACCCTTCTGACATAACAATGTTCAGGGACAGGGATTCTAGAGATCTAACTTGATCTCCACCCTTTTGGCACAACAATGTGCAGGTATAGGGAGTCCAAAGATCTAACCCGATCTCCACCCTTTTGGCATAACAATGTTCAGGTATAGGTAGTCCAAAGATCTAACATGATCTCCACCTTGCATAGGGAATCCAAAGTCTACTAACCCCCTCATCGAGGAAGTCTAATCCAGGGCAGTCGATAACCTCCACCCTTTAGCAAATGAGGGGTTCTAGAGGTAAGGCCTCCACCTTCAATCAGCTCCAGATCTACTTCTCTATTGATCATAAATTAACCAACCCTAGTTCAATAAGCAGTATCCAGGCATTCTCTTCCATAGACGCAATCATGGAAGTTAGTCAAGCTGTCTCATTGAAATCAAGCCCATAGTAATATAAATAGCCTAATATCCCAACTACTACAGTGAAAAGCTTATACAGTTGTCTGACCCTACAGTTCTGTGCCTGATTTGCCCAACCAGGCCACCTAAACCATTGCAAACAGGCATTGCAAAGCCTGTTGAGTTGAATATGTCCTAACTGTAAAATCCCTCCTTGGAGATTCTGTGGTCTTGGGAATTTTCCCAGAGTTTTATTGTTGAATTTCTCAGTGACAGGTTATGTTGAACAGTTTGACTGTACAGTGTTGTAGGTACCCCTTTTTTTTCAAAGGTTTGAGTTCATAAATGAACACTGTGAACCCTAAGGATTGAACTAAGCTCTCACAGTTTCAGATGTCATGCTCAATGCTTCCATATATGCATGTGAACCATAAATGCATTCTATTTCAGACTCAGAATAATTATACATACTAGTATTTGGAGATGTCACCCATATCATAGTTCCTACTCATATAAAACTTGAATATAAAAGAACAGAGGAAAGATGGCACCTGGTATTTAGATAGCAACTCCACTGTATTCCCAAAAACCCATAAGAGAAATGCCCAAATTGTTGTAAATGCCCAATGCACTTATTATGGGCCTCTGTCACGTCCAACAACAACAACATAGTTCTGAATTGATTTGATTAGGTTCCAGCAGAGTGTACATCCTGTCCAGCCACCAATACGGGGGGGGGGGCGATTCCTGCAACACTGCTTCAACCAGCAATGGAATATGAAGATTAACCTCCACTGGAAGTTCGAACTGCCTCCCCCAAAACAAATCCCCTCTTTCCTTTCTATTACCTGTATACTGGCTCTGGGAGTTAGAATTCAACCTCTCTGGATCAACAGAGATGTGGCACCTGTCTCTCCTAGCCCAGTCATGGCTGATAAACCTTGTAGACCAATCAGGGTGGTGCCATTTGGCCTCCACTATCCACCATCTGTCTTCTTTCTAGAGCTGGTTCTAGAACCAGCAAAGACCGTCTCCACCATGTGTCCAAATTTCTTGCAAATATCTGCGTGGGCCCTTCATTCACGGCCTTCTTCGCTTGCCCTCCTCCAATCTCATTTGAATCAACTCTTTTTGTGCGCAAGTCCTTGGAAACATACCCTAAGGTAATACCTCAATCATAATCGAAATTTCAGCATTGGAGTTATTAGGAAAGTGTCAGCAAAAAGGTCCATGTTTTACCCAAGGCCTTCATCAGTGATCCACTAATACGAGATAAATGGACTTATGCTAGTTTTTAAAAGGTGGGTCTAGTTCTAGGGTTATATTCAATCTCATAAACCTATCGAACTGCCACCAGCCTTGTAAACAAACTTTAACACACATCATCCATTATTGACCTATCTTTAAACTTGTATTTATAAAAATTCTGAGCTATAACATGTGCTTATTCGAGACGAATCATAATGACAGATGAAATATTTGGCTTATGATACTTACTCAACGCGCACAATATTAAAGAAGGGTATATCTATTATTCTCGATATGTAGATGACATAGGAATATTTGCAATAACCATACAAGTATATATATATATATATAACCATAACCAAACAAGTATAGGGTGACCAAGATAACCTTTACATAATATACATGAGTGTATCTTGACCGAGACCATCTACATGTTTTTACAAAATGATTGGGTTTGTTACAACCCCTCCCCCTTAAGGGGAACACCGTTCTCGGTGTTCTATGACCATATACAATATAGACCAAACTCTGAACATCGTCCTCGGTGTTCTATGACCATATACAATAGACTAAAACATGCAGTGTATTAGGCATACCCCCTTACCATTCTAACCCAAGTGAGGTGGTCACTAGCTTACTCGACTCTCATGTTACAGTTACAAGAATGGGATAAGTATATGATTATGTTTTGCTTGTTTTTGAACGACAATTTTCACTTCTGTGTTTTTGTAGTTTCTTGTAGCTTGTATATATTATATATATATATATATATATATTATTTTGGGCTCCTATCCAACCAAATTTCTAAATCCACCTTTCCTTCAAGAAATAATCCGTAAAAAAAGAAGTCTTAGAAGTTTCTTGGGGTGGAGTGCTACTCTCCAAGGTATAAGAGAGCATGATCAATGGGTTTTTACTAGTCTACAATGACATGTGGCCTTCATTATCCTAGTTGATTCCTTAATTCTTTCCTATAGACCTTCTATCCATTAAAAGAAAAAGACTTTTCAGGTCCACTTCTAGTTCTTTTGACTCTTTCTTTTGTACCTCCTTATTTTCTGTAATGTATAAATAAATGATTGCTTGCGGTTTGTGCCTTGGTATTCCTAGGATTCTAATTATATCTGACTTCTAGATGAATTCCCTGACAATTACTGCCCCATTGTTTGGTGAGATTCCCATTTACTACTGTAGCCACATGACAACAGATTTTTGCAACTCCTACACTGAACGTAGATCAACCATTCCTGATGTAAAATGGAAGATGAAGTAGGCTTCATGAGCCTCTACATGCATCGTGTAACAATTTACATCTCCCAGTATTTTTGGACTTCTGCACCTAAACCAACAATCTCCTTCCTTACCTTGTCCAATTGCAATAGCAAACAATGTTATTTGATTCAAAAGTGTTATTGGACCAGGGCTAAGAATATATATATTATTATTATATATTTATAATATAGTTTTTGTTGTGTTCCAAAGCATCATGTTTAACATTCCCATGGCTGGTAGTTGCCATGCAGATCAATTTAGCATGTTGATTGAATGCAACTTGATAAGAAAATCAGCCACAGTCCTGAGACTTTCAAAGTGCTAGTGACAATGACCTCCTTCAAGGTCTTGTTGTCATGCTGTGGGATAGTTTCCATATTGGACCAGGGCTAGATATAATATATATATATATATATATATATATATATAGTTTTAATTGTTGTGTTCCAAAGCATCATGTTTAACATTCCCATGGCTAGTAGTTGCCAATGCAGATCAATTTAGCATGTTGAATCGAAATGCAGCTTGATAAGAAAATCCAGCGCACAGTCCTTGAGACTTTCAAAGTGCTAGTGACAATGACCTCCTTCAAGGTCTTGTTGTCATGCATGTGGGATAGTTTCCATAAAAAGGGGCTTGTTCTGGAATTTATATCCAAATAGCGATTCCAAGTCATGCAATTTTGTGTTTCTTAAAAACAAAATGATAAACAAAAGCATGCTGAAATGTGAGAGTTGAAGATCGGTGACATCTTCTTGTAATGTGGACCTCCTTGTTGCTGACGTGAGTTTCCAATTCAACAATTCTATGATATACTTTACACAGAATCAACCTGTACAGGGTATTTACAAAGGCTCCTAACCCAGATCAGGGTATTTACTGAGGCTTCTAACCTAGATCTGTAAGTCAATTTGGCTACTATTTCGCACCATAGTTAACCTAAGTTTTAGTTAGTTTTCTAAGCTTCACAATCGAGGCTCCTAACCCAAATCTGTAAGTCAGTTTGGCTACTATTTCGCACCATAGTTAACCTAAGTTTTAGTTAGTTTACTGAGCTTCACAATTGATTGCATGAGCACTACTCGACCATACTCAAATATTTGGTCATCTGTGAACTATGGTAAATCGGACCATATCTATGACATGATTTGCTTTTGGGATGCTTTGAGATCAGAGGATCTACTCACATGAAGATTTGGGGTGGATTTCAACCTCAATGTGGGGTATGAATCCCCCCACTTTATCATGACCCTGGTTGGGATGTAGGGTCTCACAAGGAGGTTTGGGAGCTACCCATACACACAGAATGCATTATTTGAAAATGACATTACCTTTAATTAATTGAGTGGAACTGAAAGCTAACCCACACATGTACATATTGCTTATGTCTATGAGCTGCAGATGTAAGGAGAATTTGTCTTGTAACAGTCAGAACATAAGAGACTGTCAGTCTAATGAACAACAAAGAGGACTAACTAAAACAATTACCAGCTCCAAGCACTTTGAAACAGTATTCTATCAGTCATATCTTGACACAACAAAGAGGACTAACTAAAACAATTACCAGCTCCAAGCACTTTGAAACAGTATTCTATCAGTCATATCTTGACAAAACGGAATCGTAACTCAGTTCTCTATACCAAATTTAACATTGTCTAGAATTGACAACTTGGCAAATGGACCGTGAAACCACGGCCCTCTTGAAATAGTAAGAGGGAAGGCTTAATGTGTTTCCAAGAATTTATATTTTTTTTATTTTGTTTTGTTTTGTTCTTTGTTTTTTTACTTAAAAGAAAATAGATATCAGAGATTTATCAATTGTGGCTTTAAAGTAAAGTTGGCATTTGTGAGTATGGACCTATCTACTTGGCACTTGTGGATACATTCAAGTAAAGTTGGCATTTGTGAGTACCTACTTAGCACTTGTGGATACATTCTTCACTTGTGGGCCTAGTCTAGGGTTAGGGTTTTACCTCGTGATTGACTCATTCTCTTCTAAAATGAAATAGGAAATCACCTCATAACATTATTAGCTTGTTGAATGAGAACTAGAGCAATGTGAGAAACGGTTGCAATAATTTTGTTTGTTTTGCTTCATGAGCTTGAGAGAAGGTTTTGGCTTTGTATTGTAAGATTGGGAGAAGTTGATTTGTTGTTTGTGTTTTGCATTTCCAGCTTGTAAGAAATTGATAGAAATTGATTTGTGGTAATGTAATCATCTTTCGTGTGTAACAGAAAGAGATGTGTTTGTTTTGCCAAATTTGCATGCAAATAGCACAAGTGATTAGCTCAACTAGTTGTTGCTTATTAGCTCAATTGGTTGTTGCCAATGTTGTTGAGCAAATTACTATTGGTTTCTGGTAGCATCGGATGTGCTGGAAGTCTCAAAATTTGCAGGGAGGCTTACACATGCATTATCCAATACCTAGAAATCGTTTTGGGAAATTGCACCCGAAGACAGTTTTATTAAAATAATTAATTATTTTTAATGGGACCCTAAATCTAAACTTAGGAAATTAAAATAATTAATGGGTATTAATCTAACTGTGGGTGAAACTTCTAGAAGAAGACGAGGATCAAGCCAAAATGATCTAAGCCATTGATTAGAAGTTAAGTTGGGCTGTTGGGAAGTTAATTTTGGGAAATTGCACCCGAAGACAGTTTTATTAAAATAATTAATTATTTTTAATGGGACCCTAAATCTAAACTTAGGAAATTAAAATAATTAATGGGTATTAATCTAACTGTGGGTGAAACTTCTAGAAGAAGACGAGGATCAAGCCAAAATGATCTAAGCCATTGATTAGAAGTTAATTTGGGCTGTTGGTTGTCCAACAGAAAGATATAAGAAGAGGATTGGGGGGCTCTTGGAGAACACATCGAGTAGAGTTTAAAAGATCGAATTTATGAAGCAAAGTAGCTGCCGGTGAGAAATTCGAAGTGAGCTTTTGCAGTGAGGGGCATAGATAGTTTCGGTTAGAGATTTCTCCTGTTCCGGGAATACTCAGCAAAAAAGGCAGAGAGAGATCCGAGAGAGGCAACATAGAGCCAGAAGAGGCTAATGCAGGGCCACGCAGAGGTAGCGCAGAGCCTTGAGGAGGTCCGAAAATTTGCTGGAGGAATTGATTTCAGAGGCCAGAAGTTGTGGTGAGACCGGGAGGTGAAAATCGAAGTTCCTAGGTAGCAAATCGATCAACAGAAGGGGTGACACAGTCCCTAGAGGTAACGCAGAGGCCCTTGGAGGTAACGCAGAGGCAACCAGGGGCCGTTCATTCAGTGGTTGGATCAGTTAGAGCTCCAGTGATAGTGTGAGGTAATCTCACTTATCACTCTGTCAGTGATATTCTCTGTACTGGATATCCAAGAGGGCATTCATAGATCGTATTTAGAAATTACTACTACATAATAATAAAACCTTCAGTTGCTGCATCGGTTTTCCCACACTGGGATTTTCCGGGGACATTTGTCCAAAAATAACTGTGTAGATATGTTGTGTATTTCTTTCTTGTTCAGTTTCTCGATTCCACATTTTATTTAAATGGTGAAGGCTGCAGTGTATTAGTTTCGGTGTTTACTGTAGGAAATAGTAAATAATTTTGTTCAATAATTAACAAATAGAAGAAACATAATCAGTTGATGTAGTAGAAATTTGGGCATCCAAATTTTCACATGGTATCAGAGCAACAAGTGAAACAAGAGAGTAGTGTCGGAAGAGCTCAATGCTGACGGAAGAAGGGAAGTCAAAGTGCTGCATAGGCAACAAATCGAATCCCCAGAGGGATTGTGCAGTTCAGGCTAGGAGGGCTAGATTTTCGTGGTAATCTCTCTTTGAGTGAGTCGATAGAGAGGTAGGATTTCCAAATCGAAATATGTGAGTGGTAGAGGGAACAATGCAGCAGTAGCTTCAGCAAAGAGGGGTTTCTGGTGTGACGCAGTTTTCTACAGGCAGTAGCGAGGCAAAAAGACGCTAGAGGGAAGAAGAGACACTCGAGGTAATTTCTTCCTTAGGGAATTCCTAGCGAGGGAATTTGAATTGTCTTTTGCTGAGAAGCAACAGGAGAGAGGAGGTCATTCAACTTTTCCGATTAGCAGAGATGGCGGCCAGTGGATTGAGAGATCAGGATCGGTTGGATGGTGCATCCAACTATGTGATCCGAAAGGCAAGGATGGCGTGCCTTCCACATGAGCATTTTCTCAAGATCTACGTTGACAGCGTGGTAGTTGAGCCCGCAGATCCAGATCTGCTTAAGAAGTACAAGGGAGAAATGGTGAAGACCAAGAGAATGATCCTCGACGGAGTGAAGGATCATATAGTCTGTCACATTGTTGGCAGAGACACTGCCAAGGAGATGTGGGGTGCTTTGTCGACGCTATATCAAGGATCTTTTGAGCAGTGGAAGATGTACTTGGATCAGAAGATGAGATCTATGTAGAGACAGAAGGGGAAACGTATTGATCTGTTCCTTACTAAGCTTCAGGAGACTCGAGACGAGCTGGCAGCTATGGGGTCAACACCTCAAGGTTCCGAGATGGTAAGACTAGCCCTGAGTTCAGTTTCTGAGGAGTGGTAAGTTTTTGTCCAGAGCATCCTGGGCAGGGCGACTTTGCCAGACTGGGATGGAATGTGTGTAGCTCTTAAGCAAGAGGAGTTGAGGAGAGACTTGGTCAAGTGTAAACTTGACGGAAGTAGTAGCATTGGGTCGAAGCCCAAGGAGGAGGAAGAGAATGTATCCCTTGCATCCAAGGGGCAGAGGAAAAAGAAGAAAGATGTTTCGAAGATCAAATGCTTCAGGTGTGGTGAATTTGGTCACTACATAACACAATGTCCTCTTAGGAAGAAGGACAAAGATGAGAAGCATGATTCGAGGACAAAGATGAGAAGCATGATTCGAAGGTTGCAGTCGCGAAGATTGAGGGGGAGGAGTTTGCCATGATAGCCCAGGCATCTCCAAGAGGGAGGTGGGGAGATCTAGAGCTGTAGTTCGAAAGGACTGCAGTTGGGTAGGATCCTTGAGGAGTCCACCTCTTTGATCAATTCCTTGCTACAGGAGCCCAAATCAGAAGTAGTAGGATGGACCAGTGTCAGTTGGTGCAGAGGAGTGCCAGAGTGACAGTTGTAGTGGCTAGGAGCACCAGAGACTGAGCAACAACAATGTAGTTGGCACAGAGTAGGAGTCAACAACAACGCAAAGGTTTCAAAGGGTCAGCGTAGAGACTAGCAACAGTCAAAACTCCAGCAACAAGATGCATCATACTGAACACCCGTTCATTAATTTTGGATGGTTTCCGGTTGCTGATGCAGTAGCAACAACAGTTGGAGAAGGATGCAGTGCAGATACAGTGTTGGCAGTGGCAGGACCTACAGCAGCACGAATGCAGAATTTGAGAGGAAGTTGTAGTACGAATGCAGAATTTGAGAGGAAGTTGTAGTACGAATGCAGTGTTTATAGTGGCAGGGTCAACAACAGTACAAATGCAACATTTGTGCAGTAGTTGGTGGATAGGATGTTAGACATCAACAACGTAGAAAGAGATGTTACAAAACAGAGTGATGCTTCAGCAATGTGCATTGTTAGAGTACATGTCTCGCTAAGAGGGAGTGTTTATTTATGGTAGCATCGAATGTGCTCTAAGTCTCAAAATTTGCAGGGAGGCTTACACACATGCATTTTCCAATACCCAGAAATCGTTTTGGGAAATTCCACCCTGAGACAATTTTATTAAAATAATTAATTATTTTTAATGGGACCTTGAGTCTAAACTTAGGAAATTAAAATAGTTAATGGGTATTAAGCTAACTATGGGTGAAATTTCTAGAAGAAGACGAAGATCAAGCCAAATGATCTAAGGCATTGATTAGAAGTTAATATGGGCCATTGGTTGTCCAATAAAAAGATATAAGAAGAGGCTTGGGGGGCACTTGGAGAACACATTGAGTAGAGTTCAAAAGATCGAATTTTTGAAGCAGAGTAGTTGTTGGTCAGAAATTCGAAGTGAACTTTTGCAGTGAGGGGTAGGGATAGTTCTGGTTGGATATTTCTCCTGATCCGGGAATGCTCAGTAGAAAAGGCAGAGAGAGATCTGAAAGAGGTAGTACAGAGCCAGAAGAGTTTGACACAAGGCCACACAGAGGCAGCGTAGAGCCTTGAGGAGGTTCGAAAATTTGCTGGAGGAATTGATTTCAGAGGCCAAAAGCCAGGGTGTGAGATCGGGAGGTGAAAATCGAAGTTCCTAGGCAGCAAATCGATCAGTAGAATGGGTGATGTAGTCCCTAGAGGTTGTGACGTTGGGCTGACGCAGTGACTGTGCAAAGGCATCTAGGGGCTGTTCATTCAGTGCCTGGATCAGTCATATCTCTAGTGGTAGTGTGAGGTAATCTCACTTATCTCTCTGTCAGTGATATTCTCTGTACTGGATAGCCAAGAGTGCATCTAGAGATTGTATTCAGAAATTACTACTGCATAATAATAAAACCCTCAGCTACTGCACCAGTTTTCCCACACTGGGTTTTTCTGGGGACATTTCTCCAAAAATAACTGTGTAGATGTGTTGTGTATTTCTTTCTTGTTCAGTTTTTTGTTTCCGCATTTTATTTAAACGGTGAAGGCTATAGTGTATTAGTTTTGGTGTTTACTGTAGGAAATAATAAATAATTTTGTTCAGTAAATAACAAATAGAAGAAACATAATCAGTTGCTGTAGTAGAAATTTTGGCATCCAAATTTTCACAATTACCTCTAAAAAATGTCGTGCATTTTGAGTTTCTAGATGGAAAAAAGTTTCCAACACACAAGGGAAATAAGAATCCAAGTGAGCATTCTCCTTCAAGAAGAAAATCAATTTCATTTGGCTCATTGTGGAGGGGCATGGTCAATAAGTTGGACAGAGAATCATGGTATGGTGTTCTATACCTCCTGATTAGATCAATGTTTTAAAACTCTGACTCCGACTCAAAAACGGCCGAGGGTCGACTCCGACTTCGCCTCGGTATCGACTCGAACGGTTTGATTTCAATGACTTGGTCGTTGTAAAAAATACATAAAATATTTATTTTTTTATAAAAGCATAATTTTAAAGATTTTCATTCATGTTTCCAAACACAAAGCTTTAGAATATAGAGAGAAGACAACATATGATCAAAGTAGGCTCATGAATATATCCATTATATCAAAATGGCACCCTGTGCATTGTCCAATACAAAGTTCACACTTAGCCAACAATGCCAAGATTCTTTTCTGCCTTAGCCTAAGGATAATCACTAGACTACAACAACAATAATACCAATTCTTTGCCCCTAATGAAGTCTCAAAACCCTTGATTTATTTCTGGTCAAGCTCTAGAACAATCAGAGGTAAATGTATTTATTAGTCCATTGCTATAATGTTTGCCTTTTTAAAAACATTGTATGGCTCAATGCATTGTTTCAGTTTTCTAATTCATGCCACTAGGATAACCATACTTCAGCCTCGTAGTTTTCAAAACTTTCTCATAGTGATAGATTACTTTAGGGCTATAAATATGCAATAAACAACAACCCAACCACTGATATGTAGGAGGCGGAACAACTTTTGACAAATGTGCTTCATGGATTTTGTCAAAGAGCCCAGCCGACCGAGTTGTTACCGAGCCGCCGAGTCACTACCGAGTTGACCGAGTTGATACCGAGTCAACCGAGTCAATCACTGGCTTGGTAATAACCTGACCAACCGTTCCGTTTCAGCCACCAAGCCGACCCGACTAGGCATTGTTGTTTTTTAAAACAATGGATCAGATTGACAAATTGAAAGTTCTTCAATACTTGGTATCTAAAAAAAATTCGCATGTATTTCCATCTAATCAAGTGGAAGAATAGAGGAATATTGTCATGCATACCAGTTGATGTTCATCTTGTACTAATTGATTTTTGCAACAATTTGGCTAGAAGCATGTTAACTAACCCAACGGAAGAAACATCTAAGGTCACAATTAAGGTCGTGGATCAAAGGGGAGATCTCTTTTAAAGAGCATGTCTCTTTAAGAAGAGCATTCAATGGAATTAAGGGCTTTTGCAAACATTGAAATTGACTATGTTACTCTACCTAAGCTTGTAGAGCATTTCAGTTATAGAAAGAGATGTAGACAACTTTGATAAGAAGCTTACCCTAGAGCTTCTCATGGTTGGATTGAACCACAACGAAGGCTAATGAAAGTGTTGCAACCAAAGGTTGCTGGAAAGACTGAGTGAGAGCCCCCATGTGAACAAGCTTAGCTTGTGAATGCATGTGACAAAGCGATGGTAAATACAGGAAGGAAGTTTGCTGCCAAAATAGGTCTGTGTTAACAATGCAACTACTTCCATGCTGAAGGGTTCCAGTGCTTATTGGAAATATGGGTCTCTTTGCTTTTGATAATTGCATTTCTTCATTTACACATTAAATTCACCCCATAGCATCATATCATTATTTAGTTTTACAACATTATTCAACAACATATGCAATTATGTAGAAAGAATAACATCATCATTAATGCAGCGAAACATAAAGGAATAATAGAAGAAAAACATTCACACATAGAGACACTAGGATTGGTTCAAGAACAGGGCAAAACCCACTATGGGGAACCGGAAAACCCTTTCAAATTCTTCTTCTTATTGGATTGTCATTGAATGCTTCAACAAAAGAGCGTATAATGATCCATATCTTCAATCATAAACCTATCCAGCAAAATCAACTAATCAACATCCATAAGATGAACCCAACCAAGATAATAACCAAAAACATTGCTTCAGATGCTTGCGGTCAAGTATTACTGTCTGCCATTAATTGTCGAACATTGCGGTCAACTGACAAAATCTTCGGTCAATTTAAAATATAAACCCTAGGTCCCAACCACACAGAGAGAGTGTCGTGCATGTGGTTGAAACCCTTCAACCGAACGCATAGGCCTGCATGCCTGTGGTTGTGACTGAAAACTGCCTGTGTCATGCCTGTAGCTGAGAATCAAAACCCTAGAACACATGTGTGAGCTTCAGACCTTGCAATTTCAGGCCTATGCAAGACAATCTCCACAAACCTGCCTCAGAGCTGTGTGAGCCAAAATCAAGAAAGAGAATAGAAGAATGTTCCAAGATGATGTCCAAATGAGGTTGAGGTCATTTCTATATATAGCCTTCCAAGGGTGTCCAATTTTCTTTAGGGCCTGTTACCGCTCAACTAGAGGGGGGTCCTAAAGGGGCACTTGCTAGGTCAAGAGCAACAATGAAGCTAAAGCCCATTGTCACCACAACTAAAGCTTCCTACTCTTTACGAACTTTCACCGATGGGAGGAGACCTGATATATAGAGAATCACTTATGAAGGATAGATCAACTAAGATGGTTGTGAAGTGATCTCAGGGACCCTCTCCTAAGGGAGACTCAAGAATGGGAATTGCTTGCTTCTTAAGGAAGTCACAAAGCTTTCTAGGAAAAGGGGATGAGGATTTGAGGGCTAGGTTTAAGGAGAGTGAATTATAAAAGGGCTTCCCAATTCCTTAAATCCTTATGGAACTTGGTTTCCCAAGTGGTTTTTGAAGAATTAAATTTGATGAGGTATGGGACCACACAGGACTAAGTGGACCCAAGCTAGGTCAAGAGGAGGGAGTTTAGCAACCAATGATGAGCTTGGCCTAGACAAGGAGTAGAAGGGGATTAAAAAAATGATATTCACTTAAAGGTGCAAAATGACCCCTATGAGGAACTAGGGAAACTTAGGGCAAAAACCAATCTCGAGGCTAGGGATTGGGACATCTCACAACCCCACCGTCGGAATTTCCTCAAATTTGGAGGAGGCCTAGGAGACACACCAGCGTAATAGAGGCCAAGAGATCAAAGTTTTTTTATGGGTGGTTTGTTGGGAAAATGATGCTCTAGGAGAAAAATGATCCTTATGAGGAACTAGTCTAGGGAAACTTAGGGCAAAAACCAATCTGTTGGAATTTCCTCAATTTTGGAGGAGGCCTAGGAGACACACCGACGCAATAGAGGCCAAGAGATCAAAGTTTTTCTATGGGTGGTTTGTTGGGAAAATGATGCCCTAGGAGCCCCAATGTGGCTAGACCTAAGCTAAAGAAGGAGAGGTGAAGAAAAATGGTTTTTAGGTGATCACCTTATGGTAGACCAGTGCCTAATCCTTTGGGGAGATTGGAGTCAAGAAGAATATGAGAATGGACTTCGTTTCTAGGTCAAGGAGGCCTCAAGATCAACTTCGCTTGTCCTTAGGGAAAAGGAGAGCGACCTTAAAATATTTTATACTTCGTTTTGCAAGATGAGATGGCTTATCAAGATATATTCAACCATAGAATTATCCCTAGGAAAATTTGTTCAACATACATGCCCCATACATAGAGAGATGCTATATGGAAACATAATTCCAGAATTTTGCAATGAATGCATGCATCAATTAGCCCTAGTATACCAAAAATCCTATCATCAATGCATGTGACAAAGTAAAATAATGAATAACATTAAATTTTTTACTTACATGTAAGAGAATATATCCAACCATTAACAAATTGCCAATCAGGAAGCTCCAAGACAAGAAGAGATAATCCAAACATCAAAATTCATCCATGCTCCAAAATTCCGTCCACCAAGAAGGAAAAGCGAAAATCTCTAGAGAGATACAAGTCCAAACCAAGTGATGATGAAAAATGAACTCTCAGCATTTGTATTTATACACTCCTAATGAGTTCGATTTAGCTATTTGGGCCCTGAAAATAAAAATAATGAGCAAATAAGCAACTATTGGTGATGAGCCCACCAAACTAGCTCATAAACAAAATAACAAGCCTCTCAAGAGGTTGAATTATCATTAATACATGTTGTTGGGCTCTCTAAGAACCCTGATGAAGTCCATAATTGCCATAATGATGAATAGGACTTCCAAAAGTAATGGACAAGGGGTTGGCCCCTTGTTCTCCACATAATAAACCTGTGGTGCTCCCAATGGGTGTGAGGGCACACAAGTGACCTCATGGGTCTCCAAGTAAGTCGAAGATGCCTGTAGACCATCTGTAAGGGCTGAGGGGTCATCTGTCAAGTGCATGGTACAACTGTGGGGCTTGCTGGGCAAAGGTGAACTAGGTGCCTCTTCCTCATCCAATAGGTGAATCTCGAGCAATCTATGAACATCTCTGGGGATCCATGGAGTGTTGTATACTGCTGTGGAGGCCCAAGGCTCTCAATACACACCCTACATGTGATAATGTAGCCCTCTGGAGGGTTAGGACTCTGTATAGGGTGACCAACCCCAAAATGGAGATCACCTGCAATTCTGCATAAGATCCAATGCGTCCCCTAGCCTTCTAGTACAACACGGCATCAAGGAAAGCGAGTAAAAGAGCTTACAAACCATGGACAACAGGTGGGCACTTCATAATGGCATGCCCTTCCATAGTGGGCGTTGGCATGTGCTAATGTCTCCAAGCTCCAAATGGGGTTAACCAAGTATCCTATTAGGTGGTTTCTACATCCTTTAAAGGGTGGTGGCATGTGATAAAGAGATGAATGGAGTAGGGGATCAAAAGGGGCAACCCTGGGCCACATGCTGGGGTAAAAGGGTAGCTAATAAAAGGGAAGCCCACACTTGGGTATATAACGTATAGGAGGGAGCAATCGTGGTACATGAGGTGCCCCAACCTTGATTTTTCCACCCTTCTTTATATGCCTTTTTCCTTTTATGATTTTTCTTTAATTAACTGCTTGGGGCTCAAGGGATAAGAGTATGATGTGTGAGATATAACAATGGATACCCCCTTAAGGTAAGGCGGTTCATTGCCCACTAGGGGTTGGGACAATCATGGGTTCTTGAATGATAAAGGAGGCTCATCTAGGGCATGTAAGAACCAGAGTGATGGCCATGATGATGGCGTAGAGCTCATGTATTGGCTTTTGCCCATGTGCTAAATGTTTTTGCTCCGTCCATCTTTTGCATTTCGTGGTACATTTTCCTGTTGAATGTGGTCAATTATGCTTTTACTTTTCTTTTTAGTTGCATCAACCTCTGGGGCATCATTCCAAGCCCGACCCAAGGTGTGGGCAAGGGGAGGGAGAAGGATAACCCTATGTAGACCTAGTGGAGGAATGTGGACTTGGGTGGGAAAAATGATGACTGGGGTTATAATGAGTGGAGGGGAGTGATATATGTGGATGAGGGAGTGGGACTACACAACCAAAATCAGGGTTTCCCATGAAGTACCATCCCTAAGGCCCAAAGGTCAGTAAAAGAGATCCCACGGAACTAGGGTCCAAGGTTAACATCCAAAAGAGGTCAAGGGGACAAAAGCACAGACCTAACCCACTCTTTTGGCTGAATCCCCCCATTAATCCATGCCCAAAAGTATCCATGACAAGCAAACTATAATACTCTATTACCAAATGACAAGATATACTTTTAGGTTCGGGAGGCCCACCTTCAAACATACGATTATAACAGATCGGTGAGGGACCACATGGCTGGCTCAAGTGGAGGAGAAATGGCACAACGAGCTAGTTGGGGGCTGCTAGCTACTGGTTGAGGGCCATCTTAGAGAAATGTTTCTCCTAGGGATATCACCCACAAAATGGTGGGTAATAGGGCTGACCTGTTCAAATATGCACATGTGGGCTTTAATTGAAAAATACACTTTCCCTTGTCCAAATTGAGCGTTTCAATAGTCAAAATTGGTCCTCTGGAAAAGAGGAATCTCATCCAATGGTTGGAATTTGTCACTGAGTTGCCAAATTAACAAGATCTTCAATGTTGCCTCTAGAAAAGAGTCTCGGCCTTTTTTGAGTACATGTTGCACATAGCTTGTCAAAAGTTGGAGCATTTTTTTCTTGCACTAATACCTGATGCAAACAAATCCCAAGATCTAGGAAGACAACCCAAAGCAGCAAGTACCCATTCCTTATCAGATACTTCTTCGTCGATGGCTTTGAGTTGGTCTCTAATTTGAGATATCTTGACAAAATATGATGCCACTGTGTCATTCTTTGTCATCTTGATATTACGAAGTTGTCCCCTCAAATTGATGGATTGATTCACATTACTAATGGTATACAATCCAACGATGGCATCATACAACTTTAGCAATCTTATGTTCAACAATATAGGGAATCAAATGATCCCTAACAGAATCAAATATAATGCTTCTTTGCCAAATATCATCTTCATAAAACTTCTCTTCTCCTGCTCGATCAGATGGCTCAGTAACTTTACCTGTAACGATTCCCAAAACCTTGTTTCTTTCAAAAATGATTTCAACTCTTGCCTTCCCTAACTTGTAGTTAGTAGCTCCTTCAAGCTTGCTTTCAGCCTTCATGAAGGAATTCATGATGAAGATTGTTGGTCACAATAGAGGAAGAAACTCAAAACTTATTTAAAGTACCTTTAGATGCCCTTCAAGTGCTCTTCAAGATGATCTCTCTTCTCTTTCTCTTTCATCAAATCTCTAATACCATGTTGAAATTCTAGTGTAGCTAGGAATAAAATCATTTTTCACAATTGATAACTACTTCTATTGATGCAATCAGTTCTTTCCTTATACTTTAATCAACAAGTAGCTATACATGAAAAACTTCAACCATTTAATTATACAATAAGAGCAGTAAATAGAGATCACAGTAGACAATGAAAAACAAGAGACAAGAGACACCAAGATTAGGCTCATATCTAGGGGAAAACCAAAATTCTTTCCTTATGAGAGAGGTGTTGAGAAATTTAGGGCATTAGTATTAGATGATTTCTCTTGATTAGTAACTGCTTGTGAGTGTCTTTTGCATCATTAGATTAGAATCTTCTATTTTCGTAAGTTATTAGTATTCTTCTTCATTAAACAACTACCAATGCATGAACATAAATAAACAAGAGACACAAAATGTAGGCTATGAGCCAGGGCCAAAACCTCTCACTCTTTGAGAGGAAAACCCGCAAAAATTATTCTTATCGGGATTCCAATTGACGAATACCAAGACCAAGACCCTTGACCTATTATCCATTCCAAGACCAAGACACAAGCTCTCATGATAGTCAACCTTCTTCTTGACTCCTCTTCCACCTTGCCCTTCTTAGCTTTGAGACATAGCATTAACATGAACTGAGATCACAACAACAAATTGTAGACATATAAACTCATCGCTGTCATGTCATCGGACTGTGATCATTGTAGCAACACTGAAGCTAAGATAGCATCGAATCTTTGTTGCTTTATTATAACACTAGTATGAGACGTCTTCATGGCACTGAGACTCTCTCACAGAGATTCGAACTTCATGAATGTAATGACATGACTTGACTATAAAGATATCCGAATTAGCCATTGTGATCATACAACTGAATTTCAGAGATACATCCAAACTTGTCTTCTGTTCTGTGATCCGAATTTGGGAGAGGTCCGAGCTTCTCTTGATTGTGATCACCCCTGAACACATCCTTGCCGTCTATGAACTTCTCACTGTAATTATCATCCGAAATCACAGAGATATCTGAACTGTCTTCACTATTGAAATGCGAAGACCCCAACTGTGTATTTATAGTTTTTGATCCATATAAATAAGCCGACCTAAGATATCGAACCGGTGTGTCTCCAAATAGGTGAGCGGACATGAGATTGTTACTTCATTTTGAAGCCGACTTGAAGAGGAGAGCTAATGCTTGTCTTTGGAGGGCTTCTAGACAATCCTATTGACTTATATAAATTTGTAACATGTCCAAGAAGGGCTCTCCATATATGACATTAACTCTTTGACTTTTATGATTGATCCTAAAGGCTCTCAATGGGAGGCGTCTAAAATAAAACCTCTTGCTTATGAAACCCATGAAGGAAGGCATTATAATAATTTCTTTTTTCTTCTTTTTCATCATTTACAAAAATCACAATTACATGTCATTATGAAGACTAAACCTAGTTACACTTTTCAACACTCCCTCTTAACTGGGAGGTATTCATAATGGTACTTGGTCATTCTCAATCTGAAGAATTTCTCATAAGAAGAATCGGATTGGTAACCCATTTGTATAACATCATATCAACCAACATTGTTACATAGCAAGGCCTTGACTAACAACTCTATCTCTCCACAAGATCTGAGCTCAATATTGGCGAGACCAATGATTTATAAACACTCTCATCATTGCCTCTCTTGCAACATACCTCATTTGGGTTCTCAGGGTGTGTTCCATGAGGACTATTCTTATCTTGGACTCCCAAGTCCTCGAAGAATAGCGGTCCTCCACAACTACTCTTATCTTGGATGCCTTATCTCATCCTCAAAGAGTATCGGATGCCAAATTATTACCCAATATTCTCATTCTGTCTTTTCAAGTGAAGACCAGAATGATGTGTCTATTTCTCCCTCTTAATTAGGGAGGACATATCTATTCCAATAAAGTAATGTACTCATTCCTACAGAAGGAATGTACCTAAGCTCCCTCTTGGCTTAGGAATTTCCAAGTTTCTTCCAAGTAAGAAACTTGTTTCCAAGCTCCCTCTTAATTAGGGACATACAACAACTCTTCAGGTGGAGATAATGGGACAACGAGCTTCTTGAAGAGCTCCTTCCTTCGATGTCATGAATTTCTTTGTCAAGGAGTCTTCATCTTTTGGGACTTCTTCATAGGGCTCAGACCATCCATCACTTTCATCCATGAGTTAGTCATGTCATCATTCCTTTCATTAGAAAGTGATCCATTAGTGTATATTTGGCCTTGCTTCATGTCATGCTGCCTTCTCTATGTTATTCTCTTTGGAAGAATCTTACATCCTTCTACATGGTCCTCTTGGAAGACATTCACAGTTAAATCAAAATTACCTTTGTAATGGTCTTTCATCATGACATCTTCCAGTTTGCATCAACATCCTGCATACATGTTGACATATCTCCCAAAGATATCCATTGTCAAGGGTCTCCATGTTTTTCAGACTTCCATTTGAGTCTTCATATCTTTCCGCGAGATTTCCTAGTCAAATCTTCTAGTCCTTGGATGTTGATTGCCTTTTTCATGGTTGCATAGTCCACGATCTCTTCTTTCCTTTCCTCACATATTTTATTCCAGGAACTTCCAATCAGAGTTCCTCTAAATTATTGTCAATCACCTCATTTTCATATGAGGACATATTATGTTGATTTCATCTAGTGTGATGTATGCCTTCCTGCATCTTTTTAGAGGAGGAGATCCTTTTCCTTGATCATGCTTCTCAAGATAGAGCGGTGATCCATGTTACTTGCAACCATATGACATGACATTATAGTATTGAATACAAGCATACACACCTCGTTTACCTTTAGGTCATCTAGGCTTCTTTCAATAGCTTCCTTGATTGAAAAGAGCTTCAATCCCTTGATCTGCTTCATATGTCGTCATACCATCATCCCATGAATTCCACAAGTTGGAGTTCTTAATGAAATACTTGCTTTCTATCTTGATCGGTGAACCCTCCGATGAGGATTCTATCAGAGAAACTTGAGGATCTTGCATATCCCTATCCAACAGATGTTTCCTTCTGACTTAATGTATGATGAGACTTGTCCTGGATGACTTCTTCCCTTCCTTGAGTTTCCAATGAGGCTCCCAAGAGCTATAACCTTCACAGTTGATTGCCATAGATTTTGTTCCAACTATCCTTCATGTTTCCCTATGGTGATGTCACGAGCTCTTGCTTCTAATGCTTTTCGTCTTTCAACTTCCTCCACTTCTTCAATGAAATGGATTTCTTCTCTTTCTTCTTTGTTATTGCCTTTCTTAAGCTTAGGACAATCTTTCCTATAATGCTCATAGCATTGAATCTTAGCTATGTTCTTCTTTCCTTTCGAAAAATGTATGAATACTTTTTTCCCTCAACCTGTCTTCTTATATCTTGCATAGAAATCACAAGTTGTTGAGTGGAATAACTTTCTTATCATCACAGACATTTGTTACCTTGTTCATTAGTTAGTGTATTTAGAACAATGAAGATTATCTCATCCCAGATCTTGCAATTTAGATATTATGAAGATAACCTTTTATCCTTTGATACCTTCAGTTTGTGTAGATTAGATCTAAGTGATATGACCTTTCTTATTGCATCTTCAAAGAATAGTTCTTATCATATTTATCTCTTTGATGTCGCCAATAGGGAATGAGGGGACCTTTGACTGATTTCATAAGAATCCCTTGAGCCCTTTGATCCCTTTCCATGTATTCAGATAATGCTTGACCTTCGGATGTTTTGGAGACTTTCCATTGATATGAACAATGACTTCACTTTCTTCGAGGACTATGTCTATCCTCCTTTTTCCATGCAAGGAAGTTTGATGAACCAACTTATAGATCTCCTTGTAAAACGAAGTCATTTTACTAGATTTAGATTATAGAATAAAAGATACTTACTTGACAAGTGAAGATGAAATCTTCAACTTGATCCCTTTGATGGTGGCACTAATGAAGATGTATTAGTGCCCTTTTGGATGATCTTCTTCCAAATGAAATCCCTTCTTTAATAAAAAAGGAGATTGCCCCTTTTATGATGACAACGCCTTTTGATCTAGCTCCCTTTATTGATGGTGATTGATGAGGATGTCTTAATACTTCCTCGGATGATCTTCTTTAAGGATAAGGGAGGGGTCCTTGCTTCAATGAGAGGGAGCTTGCCTTATAGCTTTTGAAGATGATGACACCGCCTTCTAGCCTTCAAGATACTTCCACTTCTTTGGTGGTAAATGAGTGCAGATCAACAATGCTCCTAGGGTTTTGACTTTCTCCAATATGATGTGATCTTCGTCCTAAAAGTGCTTCTCTTGGATGTCTATACTTTTGGGCTACCTTGCTTTGTAGATCTATTCAACTTGATGAGGGTCTTTGTGGTCTTTTGCTAAGGACTATAGGATCCAATGCTCTTGTTGGTGTAGACTTCTAGTTGTCTTGATTTATAGATCTATTTGCCTTAGTAGAAATAAGGCTTTGGTCTTGATTGATGATCCCAAGACTCCTTCTGAAGTAGACTTTCTTCTTTGATCTAGGGATTGATTCTTCAATGTAGATCTTTGAACTTTCCCTTTGATATCCTTTGACTTGTTTTGATGCCATTCTTGAAACTCGATCCTTGAATGTCTCTTTGATTCAGTGAAGACCACTTGCATAACACCCGCGAGTCTTGGCGAGTTCTATAGCGAGTCAAGTCACTCGCATAGAACCCACACTTAAGAACCAGACTTGGCAAACGCGTGAGTCTTATACATGACATTGACTCTTTGAATTTTATAGCTGATCCTAAAGGCTCTCAATGGGAGCCATCTAAAATAAAACCTCTAGCTCATGATACCCATGAAGCACGACATTATAATAATTTTTTTCTTCTTCTTTTTCATTATTTACAAACAAAAATCACAATTACATGTCATTATGAAGACCAAACCTAGTTACACTTTTCAACAAGAGGGATTCTAACCATCAAAAGTACATCAAAGTATTCCAACAAATCCAAATTAATCTTCAACGAGAAACACTAGTGAAAATCTCTCCACCAATTCAACTGTACTAGTCTCCAAAACAAGGCCGAAATTCAGGGTTGTGATCACTGTAATGGGAGGCCAAAAATAGCACTGATGTCACAACAAAAAGGTCAATGAATTATCCATAGAAGCTTGACCACAAACACAGTGAATATATTTCGGTCAACCCAGGTCAATGTCCAAATCAGAGACAAGAATTACAGTCAGTGAAGATTTGAGGTTCTCGGCCTCCAAGATGATGTAGAAAAGAAGCTCGAACAGAAGTAATGATGCCTAAAAATAATGTGGTCAAGACAACTCCAATCGTAAAGTTAAACCAAATCAAAAGAAACCGTTTTTCTCTTCCTCACACGTGTGGTATCTCTTCCTATAATTGCATATCGAACTTTTGTTGAGAATGTGATCAAATGAATGCCAATGATCCTCCTTTTATAGTAGTTTTATGTGGGCTAATTTGCCCTAATGAGGTCGACTTGTGGATCTCTTAGAGCCGACTTGTAGCTTGTAGGTGACAAAAATAAATAAATTTCACCTTTTAATAATGAAAAATGTGGACCATAGATACATGATTTTCCAACAATATGGAGTCAACTAATCAAACAATTAAGGTTTTATTGGAGTGATAACTTGATCCAAACAATCTAGTGCAAATGAACTAATTTACCTTCGGTTTTGAGATCTAGGGTCTAAGGGAAAGAAAATGTTATCTCTATTCCTCAAATACTTAGAAGAAGGGTGTATCTCAACACGGGACAATGAAGCAAATGCTAGATAAATTAACTTAGCACATGGACATTTATTCCATTGGACATAATACTAGGATGAAGGAATTAAACTATTTTCACAATACATCATCAAAGGTCCAATATAACCATCCATGAAAAAATATCACATCACATCACTATTCTAGCAAGAAAAGTACCTCAACTTGTCCATCCATAGCCAAATAATAAGAGAGAAAAATCATAGAAATGTCAAACTTCTGAAAGGATTTCTCCCCCAAATCCAACCATGAGAAAATGAGAGGAAGTGCATCTCTATTTATAGAGGAGGTGCTCAACTTCCTTCACATTAAAATGTTAATTTCCTTGGATAAAATCCTCTATTTTAGCCTATGGAGGGGTGATAGGTTCTCCTCTTTAATTAATTAATCTAAAATACTATTTATTGGGGCATCCATGCCACATATACAAAAATTAAAGGGGCAAATGTCTCAACAATTACCCATACCCTCAAATAAGGGGAAAAGGGCGTGCTTTGGTACAACATCCATCCTCCAAAGGCCCTTCAATGCACAAGGGATGTTCAATTAGTCTTCAAAATTTGCCACAAAACCCTCCAAAGTGGGCACATAAGCCCCCAAGGGGTATGACAATGATCTCTTCTTCAAGTGTGTAAAAATGACTTCAAAACTGCCCAAGGAATTGCCTTTCTTGCTTCAACAGGAAACCACCTAGGCTCCCAAATGAACAATCAACCATTCCCTCCTGAACAATGGGTCTCCAATAAGCCACATGCTTAGCCCTTAAAGGCTCTTAAAATTTCCAATCACACCTATTGATAAGCAAGCAGCACCCTATCCATATCATTGATGTTAAATGCACCATACTTCCAATTTGCAATACCCAAGAATTTGTTTATCAATACATTGTTAAGGTATTATCATTCGTGCAACAAGGAACACTCTCTCGAATTGCGACCCCCAGGTGTCTATCAACAACACAAAATTAGCCATATAACCTACAATCCAGTGCCCCTTCTCACTGTGGTTAAAACAAAATTTGTGGCTATTCTTTGTGGTTAAAACAAAATTTGTGGCTATTCTTTTTCACACATCCAATCGATGAGGCTAATCTTCTCCAACTGGGCTCAAAAACCTAAAGTAAATATCTTTTCTGCGCATGCTAATAGATGTAGGCTTTGAATATACATGTGGTATGATTTAAATCTAGTGAAATCACTTTAATACACAATCATACACTAGGTCTTCAAGGACAAGAAAAATGTTTCCATATTCATATCTAAACTTGAAGAATGAGAACTAGGAAATTCTTTCCTCCCACATTATTCATTTTGAATCTTCTTTCATTTTAGCATCTACAATAGTTAACAATAGGTCTTGTTGTCGCACAGATTGTTTGGGCAGTGCGACAACGCTCAGACCAGGGGCTGGCACCTTGATCCCTGATCACTTTGTTTAAGCCGTCTCCCGAGGCTAAGGGGTGTAGACCCTATGGGATAAAGGCAGACCAAATGTGGACCAGTTGGGCTGGGAGACACAACAAGGCAACTTAGCACTTGATTGATTTTAGAAATTAATGTACTAGTGCCTTATGGAGTTAATGATTAAATGATTATTTATTAAATGTTGCAGAAATATAAACCTTGTAAAACAATCATTTATCATCAAATATCTCAAGCAATACAAGCTGTTCAATAAACTCACAATGCTTTAATAATGATCCAGCAATTAAATTTCTAAATATTAAATGCTTTAAACAGCCATACAATTTAAATGCTAACAAATTACCACTTTCATATAGCTAACTTTAAATAGACATATAAGTGCATTTAACTATAGAAAAATGGAACATAGATACCACAAAAGACACCAAAAATGGATTTTCAATTTTTAGTTAAGCATTTTCAAAATTTTTAATTTTTAAATAAAACAAAACTAAACGAAGCAAAAAACTAAAGTAAATGAAACTTAAAATTATTAAAACTAAACTAAAGTAAATGGAATTTAAAATTATTAAAACTAAATCCTAAAATAAAATAAATCTAAAAAATCAAAGTAGAATAATTATTAAAACTAAATCCTAAAATCAAATAAATCTAAAAAATCAAAGCAGAATATGAAGCCAGTAAACTCTAAAATTTAAACCTTTTATGATTTTTTTTATTGATTTTTTGAATGACACTAAATATATCTAATTTAAAACTAAAACCTAAGTTAAAAATCAGATATTAAACTAATAAATCAAAAGCTAATGACAATATTAAACAAAACCTATTTTTTTTTAATTCTAACTGAAATGAAACTAAAAAAAGAAATACGCTACCCTAAACAATCTATGAAATCGAAAATATGCTAACCTCAACTCATACGACTACCAAAATCAAATTTTTCATTTATGTTTTGGGAGTATTTGCAAGTATGCGTGAGGAAAGAGAAGCTCGACGACAGTGTGGAGAACTTGTTTTTGCAGGTTGAAGGCTGCGTGGATGAACAGGGATGATGGCAGAGAGATGGTGCCGCAGATGAAAGAATGCAGGTCTAAGGGTATGCGTAGGAGGATAAGAAAAACAACCAGCGTGCAAGTGATGAAATGTAGGCAGCAACAGGTGAATGGTAGTGATTGCGTGGAGCTAGGGTGAAGCCAGACAACGATGGCAAGCTGCCAAGGAACAAAAGCGTGGGACAAATCAACGCAGGGAGCCACGTGGGAGCTGAGAATGCAGGGACGGTAGGTGATGGCAGCGGAAATGGGGACGCAGATCAGTAGGAAATAGCGTGGAGAGGATTTCGATGGTGGATTGTATGCTGGCAACGATGAGTTGAAAGCCGATAGAATGGAGTGATGAGGTGAGCGTTAGGAGCTGTGTGTGGCAGCTTGGATAAAAGGGAACGCAGGTGGCTTGTGAGGATGCAGGTTACCGTATTGCAGAGTGTGAAAGGTTGGGCAGGCCATAGGAGCTGAGCAGCCTTTGGAGATGCCTGCATGGAGGTTTGGCAGCAATCCAGCCTCCCTAAAAAAAGTCTTTTCCTGCAAATAAAAATAAACCTCGAGCAGTAAAGCAGCTTTGATAAACCCTCAAATTTCTTCAGAAAATTTGAAGATCCGTTGAAGATCTTCCTTGCAAAAATGATGTTGAGGCCAGATCTTACCCTCCAGGGCCTAGATCTGGCTTCAGGACAAGATTATATCCTCAGCTCCAAAACCTGTAACAACAAAAGCAAAAATACCCATAACTAATATATGCAAGGATTAAAACTAAAACCCTACAAATCAATTACAATATTTATAGATTTACGACTCTAAGCAGCTAGATTTGTCAATAATCCATAGAAATATTTTCAGAATTTCAGATTTACTATGAGATACTTCAGAATACCTCTCATGCGTTCAAAAGATAAATTGAAATAATAAACCCAGGATCAAAACTGGCTAGGCTCTTCAAGGAAATGTTTTTCGGGAGTTGGTTGGTTCAACCGAGATCTTCCCCAAATGCCCGTTGATCTTCACAATCTAGATTTCGTGCATAGCTCACTTCAACTATCAGTAAAGAGGGAAAAAACAATACTAAAATCCAAATCCAATGGAGATACTTGCCATTATTTTTAGAAATTTTATTACCATTCAAACCCTAGTGAGTAAACAAGATACCTGTGTTCAACATCACTCTTCATCAAGCTATTACCAATGGCTGAAATTAAATTTATGCAGAAAAATGAAACATCTTACATCATTTCAGGAGAGGAACACCAGCAAGATTTCAACCCCAAATTCTTTCTTTATTGCATGACTATAAGAGAGCTTTCTTCAGCATAGGACTTGCAGATTGAATGATCTCAAATGACCCCTAACACCTTATTTAAAGGAAAAATTCCCAACAGCTAGTTTGAGTGATCCATGTCAAACTAATCTCGACTGTCGATGAGGATCAAAATCCCTTTTAATCTCATCCGTCGAAATTTTAGATGCATTTTTAATATATTAAAAAATTAAAACTTTGCATTTATTTTCTCAAAACTTTGACTTATTATTATTTTATTAATTTTTAAATTTGATTTGATTTTATTATTTTTATTGGATCCTCGAACTTAGCCTTTGGAAAAATCACCTAGGACCTAGGACTTATGAGGGGATAAAACATTTTCTAACCCTCAAGACACTTTACATCATGACTTTTACAATTTTACTTCTCAAGGGGGAAAAGCCATTTGACATAGACCCTCATAGACCACCCAGTTCTGCGACACAAATATAATCTAGCAGATCAAGCAATTTGTAATAACCTAACCAAATAGTTAGAATTATTTCCAAATTACTTTTACATAGACTCGAAGCACACTAGGATTCCACTAAGATTCTAATGACAAAATTCATTCCGGCTTTGGGAAACTCTGTTGATCATGGATCGATGAGACCAAAAACCTTCTGAAACGTAGATTATCACTAGAAAATTAGGTTTGCCTAGGCAATTTACATACATGACTCATATCTGCTAAGATTATTTACAATTTACACATGCAGGCTGGGTTTACAAAACAATATGATCGGGCTGATGATGACAGTCGAATGGCACAGACATATCGTTCAAGCGCTATCCCTTTTGCAAAAAAGGGGGCGTACTGCTATGGGTAGTTGATATGTAGTGGTCAACATCTGGCTTTACTTGGGGACACGTTGCTGTACTGTAGGAATGTGAGAATCCAGAATCTGCATGCATGCAACACACAACAAAATATAAGTAGCGTCCATCCAAAAAATCATCATATAACATTAAGCACATGAAAGATATAAGCTCTTCATATATTAACTATCTAGTAACAAGAAAAGTAAGTCTAATCTTAAAATAGAAATAAAACGCTGAAATGACAAGGAGTAAGGTTAGAAATACAATACATAGGATGCCTCATGGCATTAGATATCATCTTTGAAGAACAACTTGAGCATTTGGCCATTTGTAGGTAAATCAAGTGGTTTGCCATCCAATCTGCTCAAGTGGAATGACTTTGGTCCAGCTATATCTCGAATGATGTATGGTCTCAGCCACAAACTGTCAAACTTCTTATGTTTCCCTGGTTTTTCATTCTTGCGATCCCAAAGAAGTACCATATCTCCAACCTGAAAAGATCTAGATCGAGAGGATTTATCAAAGCTTTTTTTAATGTTAGATTGATTTTTACATATAGTATCAAAAGCTGTCCTACGAGCTTCATCTAACTCCACAATTTGATCTATTCTATTTTGAACAACATATAAATTAGTAGAAAAACGCTGAGGGAGCTAATATGCTGGCAATTTCAGGTGCACAAGTAAGGTCACATCCAAGGCATAAACCAATTCAAAGGGAGATTTACCAGTAGCTTTCTTTTTAGCGATTCTATCTGCCCATAAAGCATACTTGATTTTGCTATCCCATGATCTCTTATTATCTCCTACTATCTTTTTGATAATGGTTATGAGATTCTTATTACTTGATTCAGCCAGACCATTACCTTGAGGATAGTAATTTGATGAATGAGATAAGATAATGCCATACTTGAAACAAAAAGACGAAAAGTCTGAGGAACTAAAAGCCTTGGCATTATCAGTAGTGATCTTAGCAGGGACACCAAATCTAGTAATGATATTATTTTCAATGAAATCCATAATAACCTTTTCAGTGGCATTCTTAGCAGGAATGGCTTCAACCCATTTAGTGAAATAATCAGTAGCAGTCAAAATCCATGAGTAGCCATTGCTAGAATTTTCATGGAACTTCCCGATGAAGTCCAGACCCCAATGCTGAAAAGGTGCCTCCACAATGACAGGTTGTAGGGGCAGGGTAGCAAGCTTCTGTTTCCCAATGAACAGTTGACAGGCTCGACAAGTTCTAACAAACTTATGCACATCAGAAAAAATTGAAGGCCAATAGTAACCAGCTCTCAGAATTTTGTGGGCGGTAGTTCTAGCAGCATAATGACCACCACAAAATCCTGAATGAAACTCAGAATCTAATTTCTTGGACTCAATTTCATCAACACACCTAAGCACTATGCCCTCAGGATTTCTCCATCGAAGGCCATCCTTCATGAGGCAATACTTAGTGGCTTTTAATCTAAGAGCCCTTCTTTTATGAGCAACTAAATGGCTAGGACATGTAAGATTCATCAAGTAGTAAACAATGTCCTTGTACCACTCATGCTCTCCTAATATTTGCAACTCAGGCTAAGATAGATTGCTAAGACAAAACAAACCAAGAGTCTTTTCGTTACCTTCGGCCAACATTTGAGCCAAGCCTTGGCCTTTGGCTAGCTTGGTGGGTCTGATCTCTAAATCATATTCTTGTATTTTGGTAACACACCTAACGCGAGTCGCTAAGCAATCGGTTTGAGTTAATATATCTTTAACAGCAGAATGTGGGACAAAAGCAATGATTTTAGAATAACCCACATAAGTTTTGAAATGCTTAAGAGACTTGACTAGGGCATAGGCTTGCTTTTCCATGGTATTGTACTTTAATTCAGAATTTTGAAGTGCTCTACTCATGAAAGCAATAGGCTGCTCATGACCATCTTTATTTTTTTGTAACAGGACACCGGCAATGGTATCTTCCGAAGCGAAAGAGAAGATCATGAAATCCTTGGAATAATTGGGACTAACTAAGACAGGGGCTCTTGCAATAGCGTATTTGATTTCCTGAAAAGCCTTTTTGTGATCTTCTTGCCAAACAAATTTTACATCTTTCTTTAGAAGACTCTGAATAGGCTTAGCTACTTCTGCATAATTTGGAATAAACCTTCTAAGAAAATTTGTTTTTCCAAGGAAGGATTGAAGGGATTTAAGATTATGAGGAAGAGGAATCTTTTGGATTGCTTCAATTCTTTTAGGATCAATCTTGATTCCATCCTTAGAAATGATATGGCCAAGTAATTTCCTTTTGGTTACTCCAAAAACAGAAACAGACTTAGCTGGATTCAAAGAAATCCCGTATTCTCTACATCTATCGAAAACCTGCTTAAGATGATTTATATGACTGATACCATCTTTAGAAAATACAGTAAGATCATCTTGGTAAATTTCAATGACTTTCCCGATTAACCCCTTGAAGGGATAATCCATAGCCCTTTGAAATGTAGCCCCAACGTTGATTAATCCAAACGGCATTCTAATGTATTCAAAAGTACCCCATGGTGTGGTGAATGTGGTTTTGTGACGATCTTCCTTTTTAACCCATACCTGATTATACCCAGAAAAACTATCTGGCAATGACATCATTCCAGAATTGGTTGCTCTTTGCAACAAAGTCTCCATGTTTGGCAAATGGTAATTATTTTTCTTACATGCTAGAATAAGATTTCGAAAATCGACACAAAGCCTTATCGTACTGTTCTTTTTCCTAACAATCACTAGATTGGAACACCATGTTGAATGCCTTGTTTGAGCGATAATTCCTGCAGCAAGCATTTTTGAAAGCTCCTTTTGAACCAAAGGGGCTAACTTAGGATTAATCTGCCTAAGCTTTTGGCGAAAGGGTTTAGCATTTTCATCTTTTAAGGGGATAGTATGTTCCATGACATCTTCCCTATAGCCTTTTAATTCGTCATAAGAGAATGCTAAAACATCTCGATACTCGCGAAGTAAATTAGTTAACTTTTTTCTTTCCTCCACACTAGTACCTTTACCAATTTTGACATCTTGGGTTCGCAGGAGTACCAATGTTTATCTTGAGGTATTCACCTGGGTCCATTTTATTTTCCTCTCTCAACTTCGTGACATCATGACGATCAAAGTGTTGCTCTAAGGCAACCATGTTCCTAGGAGTAGGATTTATGATATGCTCATGATCAACAAATCCCTCCTCCTTAGAATCTATCCGAAAATCTTCGAACTCATCCAGACTATCAAGAAAACGAATCACTTGCTTTTTATCATTAAAGACTTGCCAATGCTCTGAGTTATCTGGAACAGTCGGTCTAAATATAACTTCCATTTTGATCTTATCCTTAATTAGCTCACCAGATAACTGGAAGGTAGTAGCAGCTACGTCAAGTTCATCCGCCAAACTATTATGCTCTCTTGGGATAGCTTCAAGGTCAAGGGCATCAAAGTGTTCCATAGTATCCCACACAGCATTTCGTTAATTCCTTAATCTTTGATTTTTACATGTAAATTTATTTTTAAGCTGCATGATAATTAAATCAAATTCCCCCTTAATGCTAAGCAATTTAATTCTCAAAGATTTTGCCAATTCAAGACCTAATAATAAAGCCTCATATTCAGCGACTTTGTTGGTTGCTTCAAATTCTAATCAATAAGCAAACTTGAAAATGTGACAAAGGGGAGATTTAAGCACTATTCCTGCACCTTTACCATGCCTAGACGATGCACCAGCAAAGTACATGTACCAAACTTTATCATTGAGATCCTTAACCTTATCATCAGGAGGAATTATGAAATTAGACATGATAGCGTAATTCCCAATGTCAGATTGTCCTTTAATTATCTTGTTGTGAGGTCTCTTGGGATTTTCAACGTGGAATTTTCTTTCAGGCTCTTTATTAAGTCTCACAAAACCATCACCTCTAGGAGAAGGAATCATAGCATATGACCAATTCATTTGAATACTTCCTCCTAGATCAGAGGCCCACTTTCTGGATAAAAGCATACCCTAGGCATCAAGCACATCAATAACAACAATATCCATAACAATCATGATGTCTGGGTAAACTGATAGATGAACTTGTAAATCTTTGATCAGACCATGCACTTCAATCTTCTTAGAATCCATGGCACATATATTATAGTAGGGTCTAGAAACTCTTAAGTTACGCTGTTTTATGACCCTTTTAGTCATGACACAAGCTGATGCACCAGAATCCCACATGCAATTGGTCAATTTATATCCATTAACCAACAAGGTGATAAAGAAAGGCTGGTGATCTTTGTTATCTCAATCTAAACTTTGCAAATATATGGGAGCATCGTAATAATCAACTTCCAGGGTCTTCTGTTGAGAAATATTTACTTGAGGACCTTGAATAGCTTTTAGTAACTTGTCTCTTTGGGAAGGGATTTTAGCAATCTCGGAGACAGGAACCTAGATTTTCGCATTGTTAAACCAACTTCCCAAATCGACATCTAATCCAGAGTTTAAACCAAGGTTAAAAGTTCGAGGGGGAATTTGATTCCCGCTCTGATCTTTATCCCTTCTCTGATAGGTTAAACCTTTATCTCTAGCAATTTCCATGATTTGCTTTGGAGAGGGTTTTTCACCATATAACTTAGCCAAAATGTCATCTTCATTTTCAAGGTTATTTATACTAAAAGCTGACGAGGAATTCATAACGTCACGACTATTTTCCTTGACCTCCATCCAATCATCCATAGACAAAGGAAACTTGTTACCCACTACATTTATTTGATCACCTGCCCCAAACATTCCATTATCTAAAATTCTTCTAATGATGGGACAAGTGGCCTCTTCATGAAGAGCATCGCAAACCCGACAGTAAGGCAGAGCATTATCGACCAAATTATTAAGTGGATTAGGAGGTCTCCGCTCACTAGATTGACCCCCCTTTTGCCAATTGTTATTTCTATTATTATTATTATTTCTAGGTTGGAAATTTTGCGTTTGTGCTATTTCCATTTGGACCAACCTATTCTGCAAAGTAGCTATCTCCTCAGTATGATTAATTTCCATGCTTTCGATCTTTTGGAGCAATTTCTGAACAAGCTCGTTATCAGGCTCTTGAATCGCTTTTCCTTTAGGTTCTTTTAGTTTCATAGCAGCCCTATCAAAACCTGGGATCTTAGACTGCCCAGATGTCGCCCTGTCCTTTTCAAGCTCTATTGCTAAGGCTTGGAAATCCCTATAATCATTAAGTTTAGCACGTCTTAACTCATAAGGAGGGCTCAGGGCTAAAGACATCAATATAAAAATTTTGAAGAGATTTGTCAGTAGATTTATAATCTTGAGGTAATTCTTTAATAATATCATTAAACCTTTTGTTAAATTCTTCAATGGTTTCATTCTCTCTCTTTTTTATTATGCTAATAGTTTTCACGAGGTGTCTTCCTTCTCTCTTTTCTCCATACTTTTCGTTAAAGGCATCAATGATCGATTGTAAGGAATTAAATGAATTCTGAGGCTTTTCTGAAAACTAGTCGTGAGCATCGCCCTCCAAGGTTAGAATAAAAAGAGTCATTCTAACATCTTCATGATCAAAATCAGCAGACCTTGCGTACTTAGCCATCTATAAACTAAAAGCTTTCAAATGAGAATTAGCACTAATTGCGTTATTTCCATGAAAGCTAGGCAATTTATCTATCGCAAGTGTTGGAAGATCATTGGGATAACCTTGAATGTTAGAAAAATCGCAAGGGGCATATATATCCATGATGTCGTGCCCAACCGGACTAGTAAAAAGCAAGCGGATATCAGAGAGGACTTCTTGTCTGAGGTTAACAAGAAGTGTACGAGAAGAGAGTTTGTGTAATCTCTCGAAAGGAGGGAGCTAAGGACGAGAGGAAAATGCCGAAGGAACCGAGGACAAAAAAACTCTATCCCCGGCAGCGGCGCCAAAAAATGTTGTCGCACAGATTGTCTGGGCAGTGCGATACGCTCAGGCCGGGCGCTGTCACCCTGATCCCCGATCTCTCCGTTTAAGTCATCTCCCGAGGCTAAGGGGGGTAGACCCTATGGGATAAAGGAAGACCAACTGTGGACCAGTTGGGCTGGGAGACACAGCAAGGCAACTTAGCATCTGATTGATTTTAGAAATTAATGTACCAGTGCCTTATGGAGTTAATGATTAAATGATTATTTATTAAATGTTGCAGAAATATAAACCTTGTAAAACAATCATTTATCATCAAAGATCTCAAGCAATACAAACTATTCATTAAACTCACAATGCTTTAACAATGATCTAGCAATTAAATTTCTAAAGTTTAAATGCTTTAAACAGCGATACAATTTAAATGCTAACAAATTACCACTTTCATATAGCTAACTTTAAATAAACATTTAAGTGCATTTAACTATAGAAAAGTGGAACATAGATACCACGAAAGACAACAAAAATGAATTTTCATTTTTTAGTTAAGCTTTTTCAAAATTTTTAATTTTTAAATATTTTTATATTTTTTAAATAAAACAAAACTAAACTAAGCAAATAACTAAAGTAAATGAAACTATTAAAACTAAATCCTAAAATCAAATAAATCTAAAAAATCAAAGTAGAATATGGCAAAATCTAAAATTTAAATTTTTTTATTTTTTGAATGAAACTGAATATATCTAATTTAAAACTAAAACCAAAGTTAAAAATCAGATATTAAACTAATAAATGAAAATCTAATGACAATATTAAACAAAACCTAATTTTATTTATTTTTATAATTCTAACTGAAATGAAACTAAAAAAGAAATACGCTACCCTAAACAATCTATGAAATCGAAAATATGCTAACCTCAACTCATACGACTACCAAAATCGAATTTTTCATTTCCGTTTTGGAGTATTTGTAGGTATGCGTGAGGAAAGAGAAGCTCAACGACACCGTGGAGAACTTGTTTTTGTAGGTTGAAGGTTGCGTGGATGAACGAGGATGATGGTAGAGAGATGGTGCTGCGTATGAAAGAATGCAGGTCCAAGGGTGTGCGTAGGAGGATAAGAAAAACAACCAGCGTGCATGGGATGAAATGTAGGCAGCAACAGGTGAATGGTAGTGACTGCGTGGAGCTAGGGTGAAGCCACGTGATGATGGCAAGCTGCCAAGGAACGAAAGCGTGGGACAAATCAATGCAGGGAGCCACGTGGGAGCTGAGAATGCAGGGACGGCAGGTGATGGCAACAGAAATGGGGACGCAGATCAGTAGGAAACAGTATGGAGAGGATTTCGATGGTGGATTGTATGCTGGCAACGATGAGTTGAAAGCAGATAGAATGGAGTGATGAGTTGAACGTTAGGAGCTACGTGAGGCAACTTGGATAAAAGGGAACGCAGGTGGCTTGTGAGGATGCAGGTTACCGTATTGCAGAGTGTGAAAGGATGGGCAGGCCACAGGAGCTGAGCAGCCTTTGGAGATGCCTGCGTGGAGGTTTGGCAACAATCCAGCCTCCCCCAGAAAAAATCTTTTCTTTCAAATAAAAATAAACCCCGAGCAGCAAAACAACGTTGATAAACCCTCAAATTTCTTCAGAAAATTTGAAGATCTGTCGGAGATTATCCTTGCAAAAATGATGCTGAGGCCAGATCTTACCCTCTAGGGCCTAGATCTGGCTTCAGGACAAGATTATATCCTCAGCTCCAAAACCTGTAATAGCAAAAGCAAAAATACCCATAAATAATATATGCAAGGATTAAAACTAAAACCCTACAAATCAATTACAATATTTACAGATTTACGACTCTAAGCAGCCAGATTTATCAATAATCCACATAACTATTTTCAGAATTTCAGATTTATTATGAGATACTTCAGAAAACCTCTCATGCGTTCAAAAGATAAATTTAAATAATAAACCTAGAATGAAAACTCGCTGGGCTCTTCAAGAAAATGCTTTTCGGGAGTTGGCTGGTTCAGCCGAGAACTTCCCCAAACACTCGTTGATTTTCAACTATTAGTAAAGAGGGAAAAAAAGTACTAAAATCCAAATCCAATGGAGATACCTGCCATTATTTTTAGAAATTTTATTACCATTCAAACCCTAGTGAGTAAACAAGATACTTGTGTTCAACATCACTCTTCATCAAGCTATTACCAATGGCTAAAATTAAATTTATGCAGAAAAATGAAACATCTTATAGCATTTCAGGAGAGTAACACCAGCAAGATTTCAACCCCAAAGTCTTTCTTTATTTCATATAGAAAATGACTACAAGAGAGCTTTCTTCAACTTAGGACTCACAGATTGAATGATCTCAAATGACCCTTAACACCCTATTTAAAGGAAAAATTCTCAACGGCTAGTTTGAGTGATCCATGTCAAACTAATCTCGACCGTCGATGAGGATCAAAATCCCTTTTAATCTTATCCGTCGAAATTTTAGATGCATTTTAATATATTAAAAAATTAAAACTTTGCATTTATTTTCTCAAAACTTTGACTTCAATTAAAAAATTAAAAAAATTAAATGATCTTGCTCCAATTTATACATGTCTAATGACATTTAATTTTAGCGTAAAGCCCCTGCAATTGTAAAATAATGTTGATCTGGGGTAGCATCGGATGTGCTCTGGCCACGAAATTTGGTGGAGAGGCTGGGTCACATGATATCTCCAATTTCCAGAAAGGGTTTGGGCAGATTATTAACAGATCAGGAGATATTAAAATAATTAATATTTTTAATGGAGTCCCTAAGTCTAAACTTAGGGAAAATAAAATATTAATGTGTATTAATATGAATTTGTTAGAATGGTCCAAAAGACATGGATCAAGCCAGATCTAATCTTAGCTATTGATTAGGGATTTAATCTTGGCCATTGATATGTTAATGAGAAGAGTATAAGAGGAGGCTTGAGGGTCACTTGGAGAACACACCAGAGTGATCAGTCATTCTATTCTCTAGAGCGGGGTTTGCTAAGAGAGATAGAATTAGTGATCGGAAAGCAGCTGAGGGGCATTGAGTACAGAGAGACAGAGAGGTAGAGATAATGTCGGGAGAGCAAATGAGCAGCCAGAGAAAGGGACGCAGGAGCAGCGAGTGCTCACGCATGGCCACACAGAGGTAGCGAAGTGCTGTGCAGAGCAACAGAGAGGCCAGCGTAGCTGACGCAGAGGCTCAGAGAGCTGACGCAGGGCCTCATGGGGCTGACGCAGGGCCAGCGCTGGGCTGGGTGAGGCTGACGCAGTCTAGATTGGGTAGACGCTGGGGTTTCTGGGCAGATTGGTGCTGAGTAGATGCCGAAAGGATTATCCGGGGTTTCGGCCAATAGATCTTTCAGAAATGGACAGGTATTACTGCTAAGGAAATTCTCTATTGGGTAGGCCAGTTTCGGCACCCAGATTGTACTCTGATATTGCTTAATAAGGAAACCCTTAGATAGCTGCACCGATTTTCCCACATTGGGTTTTTCCGGGGACATTAGCCCAAAAATAATGGTGTCATATGGTGTGTTTGTTTTTGTTTCTTTTTAGTTGTTGATCTGTAATATATTGAGCATGCACTAGTGTTTATTTTCAGTATTTACATTGTAAATAACTTGTTAAGGAAAATAACAAGTAGGTAGGAATAAATCAGATAAAGTGCATGGAGGGTTTCTAACTAAGTAAACTTAGAAACTTCAACATGGTATCAGAGCGTGATTGCATATCACAGGAGGACTAAAAGACATCAGTTGAGCGGAGCAATAGCAGAAGAAAACAATTGTCCCGAGGTGATAGAAGCGGTTTCTAGCAGCACAAAAGCTAAGGAGAGTGATGCAGAGCTAGCCAGGGCCATGCAGAGGAAGTCGAGAGTTGCACAGAGCCTCACAAAGGCTAGCATTACTGACGCAGGGGGCTGGAGGGCTGACGCAAGGCATCCCAGGGTTGACGCAGACCCATCCGGGGTGACGTAGGGCCAGCGTAAGGCAGAGAGGGGTTGACACAGTTCACAAAGAGGCAATTGCTAGGGTCTAGAAGGTTGCAAGAATATGGCAAAGTGGAGTTAGTGAGGTACTGTTGTTGGAACAATACCTGACAAAGCAGGGAAAGAGGAGTTGTTACCGAGGGTTTCTAGCCGAGGAACTCGCATCAGCAGTGCAGCTGCACAAGACGATCAGAGTAAGGGGGCATCTCGACAAGTGGCAGAAGGATTTCTAGGAGGGAAATCAGGACTCAGAGGGAGTCCAGAAGAGAACTTCCAGATGGGAAATAGAGACTCAGAGGAGTTGAACAGAGAACTTCTAGAAGGGAAGTAGAGGAGCATCATGGCACTACACGGGGTAAGAGACCAGGATAGACTGGACGAAGCATCGAACTTCGCAGTCTGGAAGGCCAGAATCCTATCTGTGCTTGACAGGAATCGTGTCAAGAACTTCGCCTTGAAGGTAATAGCTGTCCCAGTCGACCCCAGTGATAATGATAGGTACAAGGAGGCGATGGCGAGGGCCAAGGATCATGTAGTACCACACATAGCCGAGAAGGAAACGACATTTGAGATGTGGGAGGCTCTCAAGAAGCTGTACTAGAATACTTTTGTGCAGAGAAGAATGCTGCTCGAGAATCAGATGAGGGCGTATCAGATGAAGAAGGGACAATCGATTGACACCTTCCTTGGAGGACTGAATGAGATCCGAGATCAGTTGACTGCTATAGGGGCGACACCGGATCAAGAGCTAATGGTGAGGACAACCCTGATTGTTGTCTCAGAAGATTGGGAAGTGCTTGTCCAGAGTATACCGGGCAGAGGGACACCTCCACCGTGGGACGAGATGTGGGCAGCTCTTTGCAAGGAGAGATTAGACGGTAGTCGAAAACAGGTAGCAACAGCAAGGGGATCAAAGTCAAGCAGGAGGAGGAAGATGTGGCCCTAGCATCTAAGGGAAAGCAGGAAAAGTAGAAGAAGAAAGATCTCTCCAAGATCAAGTGCTTTCACTGTGGGGAGTTGGGTCATTATGCGACCCAGTGTCCAAGGAAGAAGAGTAAGGGAGTGTCTTCTGAGACTAAGGCAGCGCCAACATAGGCAGAGAAGAAGTTTTGACAGACGATGATTGTGCCATGAGTGCACATGTGCCACTTGAGAAGAATTGGGGAGACATCGAGCTCTAGTCAAGTGGACTACAGGCGATGAGGGGCAGGATCCTCGAGGCACCTAGCCTCTTGGATTAGACCTTGCTACGAGAGCTCCGAAGAGGAGTAGCAAGATTGGCTGAGTCGGGTAGAGATGGATGCGGATGAAGCAACAGAGGGAGCTATAGTGCAGGAGTCCCAAGACAGCGCGAGGCTAGCAGGCTGTAGCAGTGCGAGAGGCACAGGAGTGTTGCGCCAGTGCAGGATGGCACAAAGAGGTGTGCAACGGTGCGAGATGCAGACTGCAGTTAGTTGTTGCAGCAGCGCAGGGGTCAGAGAGGGAGCACTTGTCAGCGGCAGAGGGAGCTTCACCATCAGTGGGTGTCTCTCTAGCCCAACAGGGAGGTTAGTTGGGATATCAATTACTTACTTCTCAGTAACTAAGTTGCAGTGCAACAGTGGGAAGCATGATGCAGCATGTTGAGAGGAGGTGCAGTGCTGGGAGAAAGGACCAGTGGCAGCACAGATGTAGTGTTGGGAGAAAGGACCAGCAGCAGCACGGATGCAGAGGGAGCTGCCGTACAGATGTAACAGTGGTAGTGGCAGAACCATGGGCAGCAGTGCAGAGAATGTTGGGCAGGAAGGCCTAGCATCAACATAGGTACCGATGCCGGATGATCAGAGTAATACTCAGTAAGGAGTATTGCTAGAGCACAATCCTCGCTAAGAGGGAGTGTTGATTTGGGGTAGCATCGGATGTGCATTAGCCACAAAATTTGGTGGAGAGGCTGGGGCACATGAGATCTCCTAAGTTGCATGAAACGGGGAAACGGGTACGAGTTTCCGAAACGGGCACGGGTACGAAACATGACCCCCCCAAATTTTGGAAACGGGGAAACGCGAATATATATATATATAATATATATATATATATATATATTATCTTAGGACATTTAAGAAATATGTGCAATCATAAAGCATATATGATACATTCTAATTTATATACTTATGATAAAATTGTCAATTGTCAATGCATAAACTATAAGTCTCTAAATTAACATCACATTTACTTATGAATGATCACATATGAAAATAGAAATATCCAAAACCAGCCACAAGAAATTTCTAATTTCTGTCTCGTGCTTGATTGGGAGTCTCCTCCTACATAGTCGAACGACCTTAGTGCTTCTTGATTAAATACAAGTTTCATACCCTAGTACCCTACATGCTCTTGATTATTGGGAGTCTCCCTTGCATAGAGGGCTTGGTTCTCTTGATTAAATACAAGTTCCATACCCTAGTACATGGTAAAATCCAATCGAAACATTGCAATCCCCCCAATCCTGAAATCCTGAAAAACAGATAAGTCTGCTGGATTTTGAGTGAGATCTAAAATTCTACTTTCTCCATATGAAATCCAATGAGGGCGAAACCACTCTCAAACATCGTGAGTCATTTCATGGTAATGTTAAAAATTTAAGTAAAAGGATGAAAATGAAAAATAAAGGAGAATATCACTTTTACTTTAAGAATTTAACATTACCGTGAAGTTCATTTTAATAACCTAATTAAAAATTAGAAGACAAAATAATAAAAAAAATTAAAAAAAAAGTCAAACTGCATGTGGAAAACTGGCCGTACTGGCCATGTTTCCACCTCGAGAAACATGCTAGTACGGCCGGAAACGCGTTTCTGAGTTTCGTTTCCGTTTCCGTACGGAAATTCCCCTCTGCCCACGTTTCCTGCAACGTAGGAGATCTCCAATACCCATAAAGGGTTTGGGCAGATTCTAAACAAATAAGGAGATATTAAAATAATTAATATTTTTAATGGTCCAAAAGACATGGATCAAGCCAGATTTAATCTTAGCCATTGATTAGGGACTTAATCTCGATCGTTGATCAGTCATTCTATACTCTAGAGCGGGGTTTGCTAAGAGAGATAGAATTAGTGATCGGAGAGCAGCTGAGGGGCATTAAGTACAGAGAGACAGAGAGGCAGAGATAGTGCCGAGAGAGCATTAGAGTAGCCAGAGAAAGGGACGCAGGAGCAGCCAGTGCTCACGCAGGGCCACGTAGAGGCAGCCAAGTGCTGTGCAGAGCACTAGAGAGGCCAACGTAGTTGACGTAGGGCCAACGTTGGGCTGGGAGAGGCTGATGCAATCCAGATTGGGCAAACGCTGGGGTTTCTGGGGCAGATTGGTGCTGAGTAGCTGCCGGAAGGATTATCCAGGGTTTCAACCAGTAGATCTGTCAGAAACGGAGAGGTATTACTGCTAAGGAAATTCTTTGTTGTGTAGGCCAGTTTCAGCAACCAGATTGTACTCTGATATTGCTTAATAAGAAAACCCTTAGATAGCTGCACTAGTTTTCCCACATTGGGTTTTTCCAGGGACATTAGTCCAAAAATAATGGTGTCATATGGTGTGTTTGTTTCTGTTTCTTTATAGTTGCCGATATGTAATATGTTGAGCATGAACTAGTGTTTATTTTCAGTATTTACATTGTAAATAATTTGTTAAGGAAAATAACAAGTAGGTAGGAATAAATGAGATAAAGTGCATGGAGGGTTTATAACTAAGTAAACTTAGAAACTTCAACAAATAATGGGCTTGATACTAGGTGAGGTTACAAGCCAACCTCATAGCTAATGTGAAACATAAATTTAACCCACAAAAGTGGCCGAAATGCTGACATCATGCATGTGTAGGCCCTTCTAGGACATGCATTGGGTTCCCCTAGTGCCAAGTTGTGTAGTGGGCTCCAAAAATCTGGATCTAGGGGTTGGCCTCTAAATCTCCATGCAAATCATCCTGTGGACCCCAATTTTGTGTTTGGGACACAAAATGGGTCTCATGGGTCTCCTATGTTAGAAATCAGAAAGTCATTATGTTGATAATCACTTGTAATATCTTTGTGTTCTTTTTAACTTTCTTATGTTCTTCTTTTATCTTTGTTTCATCAAGTAATCATCAAAACAAAACATGAAGATCAATGACACCATATGTAGGCACTTTGCCAGGGCTAAAACCCCCTATAGGGGAAAACCCAGTCAAACTCTTCCACTAGCAAATTCAAGTTGAGATAGACCAAGACCCTAGATCAAAATACCTTGCTCCTCCACCAAGTCAACCTTCCAATACGATTCAACACTCTTTAGTAGTCTCTTCTTGTCCAGCAGCTTCAGCTTAGCAACAACCCAGAATTTCGACCCAACTATATTATTGCAACTTTAGCCCTTCCTGCAGCTTAGCAGTTTCACACATGAGAGAGAGAGATAATTTCGACTTCTTGTGCTTGATAGAGACCTTCTCCTTCGCTAGCTCTTTCCACCACCTTCCTTGAATTTCACACTTTTTATTGCCCCCAACAACTACAGATCAAACTTGGTGAGTGAGTGCTCCAAATGAGGTCGAGTTGATGCCTTTATATAGGATATTTTGCTCCTCAATTAGGCCGACTTGTTTAGTTTGAGGTTGACTTGGTGGAGGAGGCCTAGTTGACTTATTTTACATTAAAATAAATTTCTTTCTTGACAAATGAAACTTGAGAAGGGTCTTTTACATTATGACATGGATAAGGACACTTGACATAAACCCTAGAAGCCTACAATGGAGGCTTTGACCTAAAAACATTTACCCAGGCATGAAATCCATGCTTTTAATAAACCAATTTCTTTTAATAATAAAATTCCTTTTTCTTTCTTTTGATAAATACATTACATCGTGACTCAAATACAATTATGAAGATTGACACTAGTTACAGTCTTCAACATCCTAGTGATAGAATAGGCGGGTTTTTCTCCAACGTTGATGGCTTAGAAGATGGTGATAGCCCTCACATGTCTCAAGGGGTGAGACAAACCTCATCTGGGCCTTAGATCAGTTGCCAAAACCTGTATATACTACTAAGCCGACTGGGGGCATGCTAGTCCAAGTGCATCATATCATATCAATGGCCTTAGGAACCAGGGTGATGGCCATAATGATAACGGGTAGAGCTCACGCGTGGCTTTTTCTCACGCGCTATTATTATTTTCCCGGCCATCTTTTTCGTTTTATGATTTTCATTTTTTTCTTTTGTTTCTTGCTTGTGACCATGATATTATTTTAACTTTCTTTTAGCTGCATCAACCTTTGGGGCGATGCTTGCAGGCTCGACCCAGATATGTAGACAAGGGGAAAGGGTGTGCTAGTGTCTTGTGGACCCAATGGTCATGTGGACCCAAAAAGGGAAATAGTGAATAGGGCTTGTAATGTGTGGAGGGAAGTGATAAATATGGTATGGGAAAACGGGACCACGCTACCAAAATTGGGGTTTTCCAACTAGTGCCCTTCCTAAAGAAATAGGTCGATAGGAGCGGTCCCATGGGACTAGGATTGAACATCAACCCCCCCATTTAAGGCGAGGGAACAAAACCACAATCAAAGACCTTCCTTCTTCCAAGTCACCCAATAATCCATGCCAAAATGCCCAAATGAAAAGCAAGCAAAAACACCTGATTGCACAATGAAAAACATAACTTTTGGTTCAGATTTGCCACATTCTAACATGTGCTCTTGAAAAATGGGCAAGGAAACACACAACTTATACAGGTGGTGGAGCTAAAGTGGCACATCACGTTATCTACAAAGTGGTTGTCAGGGGTTATTGGTTGCTGGCTGGAAGAAGATGAATAAGAAAAAAATTCTCGTAGCAGTACCCACCTTTGGTGGGTAACAAAACCGCCTTTGTGCTTTCACTTTATATCTCATATTATTTAGCTTGGAGGACCCTTTGACCTATTTATGGTCATTTTTTCGACATTAGTAAACTTATTTTATTTTTTCTTATTTGCTAGCAACCATTTTTATTTCTTTCAAACCTATCTTGTGTTCTATTTATTGTAGTCTCTCCATAAATGTCTTATTTCATGATAATTGGCACACTTAAATGAAATGTTCCAATTATGAAGGTTTTGAGTAAACTTCCACGAGATGATGACATTTTCACCCATATAGGATCCACATACATTGAGTAAACTTCCATGGGATGATGACATTTTCACCCATACAGGATGCACATACATTGTTTCCTTTTGGGCATCAAACTTTGATTTCCACTTCTTAAGTTAGAGTAAGGATAATTCCTAATACCACCTTTTGCTTCAGAATTTTTTTGCACATGCCCTAGAATGAAACTCAAGTGCAAACCAAATTTGAATGAGAAAATTAAACATTGTAGTATACCATAATATTTTGTTCCAATTTCTTTCTATCGATGCATGCAATGTTCCTTTCAAAACTTGTTTCCCCATGAATTGCGCTTTTAGGGACCTTTCCATTTAGGATTTGTTTTTTTTCCATTCCTAGGTCCTCCCCTAATACTAGTCTCACCTTTTCTTTTTTGGCTTTGAGGCATTTCTTCTTACGTTTAGAAAACCTAAATTTTCCCAATTTTCCTTTTTCTTGTTCTCTTCCTCTATACCACTTGATAACAAGGCCAAAAATTATGTTTTGAAACTTCCACCGAACATAATACTTTTTGGAATGTTCCCTTCCCCCCCTCTACTAATGGTAGTAATGAGGTCCATTCCTCAATTTGCCAGTGTTGATGTTTGCCTTGACATTTTGTCCTTTTACTTCTGCTTGATATATTTTGATGTATTCCTCCCCTTCTGTGGTAATTAGTGGATGGATCCTATTGCCTCAAAATCTAGCTGGTCTTGTGAGGGTAGCTCATAGGACATGAACTAGACTAAGCAACAAAAATATGAGGTGTGACTGACTGTCACCACTACCTCTTGCTCTTTATTGGGCTTCCTCCACAAGGGAGGCTTCCCTATATTAGGGGACCTAAGATATGTCTAGTCCTAGGAGAAAAGGTGACAAGATAGGCTAAGGAAGGATGCCCTACTTAGGAACAAGGCTCAACTAACATAATTAGGGCAATGCGCATCCTTCAGAAGGCCTAGTTAGGGAACAATGTGACCTAGGGTTAGAGAATAAACAAGGTTAACAACACTATCTAGGATCTCTAGGATCACAAGGCCAAGAAAAAGCCTTACAATAAGTGGATACTCTCAATTTATGGCACATGAAGCCTTCAATAAGCCTCAAGTTGAAGCTTAGGGCAAACTAAGGTTTTTCTAGGGCACAATTTACCTAGGGCAAAGGACGTGAGCCCTAAATGAAGAAATTAGCAACAAGAAAAGGTTAATTTTGAGGAAAATACTCCACAACCAAGTGTTGAATCCCTCCACAAGGCAACATGGTCAACCCTAGTTGAAATTGATGCGCTAACCCTAGCTAGCAACTTTCCTCAAGAGGCCTAAATATATGTTAGAGGAAGAAAAGTATAATTGAATGTGAGTTTTCAAGGTGAACAACAATGTGACCAAGGCTAGTGCCTTGACCCGAGTGAACAATAATTAACTCTCTTATTTTAGCCTAATGAAGCCCCTAAAATGAAGTTTGACAACAAATGACCTTGGGTTACAAGCCAACCATTAGCTAACAACAAAACAAGCCAAATTAGCACAGACATGTGAGTTGTAGCCCCTTAAATTGCTGACGTTATGCCCAAGTAGGGCTTAGAATTCCATGCCATAATGTGATGAGGTGTCCAAATGTGTGTAGATGCTTGTATAATTCAAAATTTGATGGTTGGCCCCTAAATCTATTGGAAAATGTAACTAGGTTCAGTCTTCATTATTGTACTTGAGTCAAACCCCTAAAATGAAGTTTGACAACAAATGACCTTGGGTTACAAGCCAACCCATTAGCTAACAACAAAACAGGCCAAATTAGCCCAGACATATGAATCGTAGCCTCTCAAATTGCTGACGTCATGCCCAATTAGGGCTTACAATTCCATTGCATAGTGTGATGAGGTGTCCAAATGTGTGTAGATGCTTGTATAATTCAAAATTTGAGGGTTGGCCCTTAAATCTGTTGGAAAATGTAACTAGGTTCGGTCTTAATTATTGTACTTTAGTCAAACGTAAAATATTTGTCAAAAGAAAGTGAAAATAATTTTTATTATTATATTGAATTGACTTATTAAAGCAATGGGTTTAATGCTTGGGTCAATTATTAGGTCAAGCCTCCTCCACTGTAGGTGTCAAAAGAAGGTGAAAAGAATTTTTATTATTATATTGAATTGGCTTATTAAAGCACGGGTTTCATGCTTGGGTCAATTATTAGGTCAAGCCTCCATTGTAGGCTTTGGGTTGGTAAAGTCATTTATTCTTTGGTCAAAGACTCCTCCATAAAGATTGTCCGATTTCGATAAGTATTCATGGAGATATGAATTTATTTGTGTTATGGGACAATCTGTCAAGTTCAGCCAACAACTAAATAACACCCACATATGCTCAACCTTTTAGTATAAAAGGAGGTGACTTGATTGTCATTTCTACACACACTTCACTCTTGATTTCTCTCCACTTGTTCTGGGTTTTAGTGGTAGAGAAATCTAAGAGAGGAAGCCCTAAACGTAGATGTTAGGAAGCCCTAGACGCAGTCAAGAAGGAGGGTTACTCGCTGCCCCAAACGTTGGTCTCTACAAGCCCTAGACGCAGCAAGGAAGGGGCCCTAGCATGAAGTTCAAAACGCAATCCTAGATGATCTACGCATGACCTAGAAGAGATGCTCTAGCTCCTAACGTAGTTATGGAGTAAGGCATAAGTGTTGTCCACACTGGGTCATGACAAAAAGGGTTAGGTGCCCTAGGTAATGAGGGAAGTTCAGCAATTCCTTATGCTGCCCTAACACTAAAGCCTAGCCGCAATTAAGAAGGCAGAGGAGATTATAGGACCGCGTGATGTGGAGGAGAACAAGAGGCAACTACAACAAGGAAGAGAGGGCAACGTGGAGCCTTCTAAGGGTTGGATGCCATTGGAAGAAGGGCGAGTATGTTTAGGGCTAAACGTAGATCATAGACAAGTAAGTTGGGCAACATACGAGGTAAGAAGTTTTGTTTTGGTGAAGGTTGTAGGTGACAACAAGGACTGTGGTAGCCTAACCACCTCAAAACAGGGACACTGTGAAAGGATTTAGGGTTGTATAGTGCTCAGAACAACAACTCAAATGGAGAGAAGCCTTACTAGCCTAGGCGCAGAAATTAAGGGTTGATTTGAGTGTGATGTGTGGGCCATAAAGCTACAACAAGGCTGTGTGGTAGGCTGCAGGCCATACCATCACAACAAGGGATAACATGGAGACTAAGGGATGCCTAGGTGACTGTTTGAGGGCTGTGGCAGCAACATGAAGTGCTCTAACCAGTCTATATCACAACAACAATAATAGCATGGTACATTGGAACAACAACAAGGTACAACATGCCACATGGGACAACAACAAGCATACTTAGGACAATAGTGCTAGTAGTGCAGTGATGGCACAATTGGGATAGCAAGTTGTGATGTGACAACATCAAAACAATGGGATAATAAGCAAACATGGAATGGCAATGTCGCTAACAGTGGGGCAACAGTATGCCACTTGGGACAACAGTGGCTAGCATGGTGCAGCAATGGTACATGGGACAGCAGTGGCAGCATAAGGTGCAGCAGTATGATGTGTGCAACATGGTTGAGGTTCAACATAGTGACGATAGGTGCAACAAGGCGATGGAGTCACCTTGGAGAATCAATTGAAGCAACATGTCTTCAACTGAGTTTAGCTACCTCATGTATCATCTTCTTAGAGATGATCTATGCTCTTATTTAGATAAGTCAAAGTGTTGACTTCTGTTGTATATGTACTCTCTCTCTCTCTCTCTCTCTGCTGAACTATTGAAGAACATATAAGAAGAATTGATTTAAGGGTTTCCCCACATTGGGGTTTGTCCCTGGCTAGCGCCACATCTTGTGTCCTCTTGTCTTGGCTTGTCTTCTGCGATCTATGTTTATGTTTTATCTACAATTTACTATAATGCTGATGTGATTGCTAATCTGAAAAAGGTATTGAGCTAACTATGAAAATTGAAATAAATTGCTCTAAGCATCGAACATACCTAAAATTAACATGGTATCAGAGGTGAGGTGATGACAAAGCCCAAGTAAGAGTGAAAGAGCAATCACCGAAGACAGTTGGTAAAGGACAAAAGGATCAACTCATCCCTCTTCAAATTCACCAAGGGTGAAGTTGAAGCAGAGAATATTATCAGAATGGCGCAGTGAAAGCTTCTGATGGCTTACCTAAATATCACTTCAATGGGAAGTCCGGATCTAAGGGTAGAAGGAAAGGCAGATGCCTTATTTGTAATAAGTTCGACCATTATGCGAAGGAGTTTCTGAATGGTAGGGACACTTCACTTGATGAAGATAACAATCATTCCAGGGACATCTTCAATGATTGAAGGAATGACAGGTAATGCAGGTCATCAAGGAAATAGCTGACTCTTCAAAGAAAGCAAGGAACCCCAGGTATGACGAATCAAATGTTGTTTTTGATAAGATAAAGAAGCATTATCCTGTATTGGCCCTCTCCTTGAGATTCTTTAGGAATCTGGCTTATTGATTGTAGTGCTTCAAGGCACTTCATCGGATAGAAGGGTACTCTTTCTACTTTGGTAGAGATGGAAACAATCATGGGATTATACTTGGAGTCGATGCCACCTATCCCGAAAAGGGTGTAGGGAATGTTACCCCTCAATTGAATGAGGGTAACTCAATTCATATTCAAGAATCTCTTTTATGTACTTGATCGCAAGAAGAACCTGGTGTCCATTTCGACCATGGAAGTCAAAGGTTTCAGGATGGCAATCATCGATGGAAAGGTACATGTTTGAAAATAGAATTTTCAAGATGCTTTTATTCATGGGTTCAGGGTTGGCAATTTGTATCAAGTTGCAGGATGGTCCATTAGGGATCATGTCAGTTGTCACATCTCATCTGTAGCATTGGAGGTCTACTTATTATGGGGCCCTACCTGATGTGAGTTAGATGGTGACAGGGATGCCTAAGGAGCATGAAGGTACATGTCTGAGATGTACCGAAGGAAAATCTTATAAGGGGACCATTCCCCTCATGTATCAGGTCCAAAGGTTTGGAACAACCTGAGGGGTTTGAGATTCATGATCAGGAATCTCATGTATGCAGATGGAAGAAAGCCCTCTATGGCTTGAGGCAAAACACCTCGGGCTTAGTATGAGAGGATTGATAGTTGTTTGATGAAGCTGAGAATCACTAGGAGTGAAGCCGATCCAAACCATTGCTTGAAGGTTGTGGATGATAGACCTCTCATACCGACACCTTTTGACGATGACCTCTTTGTGACAGGTGCAGACCCTCTCATTTGCAAAAGTAAGTAAGAGGGAGTTGGATTCCAGATTTGGAATGGTGAACATTAAGCCCGCGACTACCTCGTTGGAGCTTAACTTTCAAAATTTATGTGATAGGGATACCAAACTTGATTTGGGAAATGCCTCTGAGTTTCACAAACTCATACTAGCATTGATGTTCTTGGTGAACTCCCGCCCGGATATATGTTTTGCAGTTAGCATGGTGAGCTCATATCTGGTTGAGCCTCACTAGATTGGTGCCAAGGATCTTTTGAGATATCTTCGGGCACAATCACTCATAGATTGAGATACACTGCCGGAAATATGAAGTTGCATGATTATTCGAATGTTGACTAGGCAGGCAGTGTGGAGAATCACAAGAGCACTTCTGAGTGCTGGGATGAGCAGGAAGCAGAAGTCTGTTGCTATAAGCACTGTTGAGACTAAATACATAGCTACGAGTATGATCTCGTGTGAAGCTGCCTGGTTGTGGAAGCTTTTTAGTGAGCTGTTTATACACATGATGGATACCACCGTGATCTTCTGTGTCAGCCAAGGGGGATTTGATTGTTGAGGAATCCTGTATTCTATGATTGCTCCAACATATAGACATCAGATACTACCTTATCTGGATATGGTACATTGATGAGCAAGAAGGCTCCATCGCATTGGGACTGATGTGCAAGTCGCAGACATTTTGTCGAAGTGCCAAGGAAAGGTCAAATTTGTGACTTTCTAGAACAACTTGGAGTCGTTGAGGGACCCTCTTATGAGGGTCCGGCATGATGCATGCATTGAGCTCTGGGAGCTTCGGGAGGCTTGGGGTACTTCTTGGAGCAACAAGCGACCATAGGGTGACTCACCCTCCCCTAATGGTGCGCTGTGTACATGGTAGATGGTTCAGCCTTCCCCTGTGATACCCTGTGGCGACTTATAGACATGATGAGTGGTTCTCCTGTCGAGGCATCCTACTCATGCAGTCTGGGACTCATTGGAAGTACCTCTTATCTGGCCAATGACTAGGGAAATGGGGTTAGGGACTATAGTAGTACTATCGATGCACGCATCATTGTATCTACCGTACTCCTTATGCTAGGATGACCTCTATTGATCTGGGATCAAAGAAACTGATCTGGGATCAAAGAAATTGATCTGGGATCAATATGAGTGGTTTGATACTCTCTTTTGATATTGATCTGGGATCAGTTGGAACTGACTTCGAGTTAGTAAGAGTGATATAACTCACTCTCTTTTGATACGGATCTGGGATCAGTAAGAGTGGTATGACACACTCTCTTCATATGGAACTGACTTTGGGTCAGTAGAGAATGGTATGAGACATTATCAATCAATTCTTCTTCTCATGGTTCAACAGAGCAGAGCAGTGCAGGGAACTAATGGCAGAGATAGTACAGCCTGGTATATGGATCAATGGATGGAGTTCTCCCTAGTTGAGAGGGAGTGTTAGAATTGGCAACTAGGGCCAAACTCCATGTGAGTCATCTTATTTATGGCAGCTGATATTTTTCTTGGATTCCTCTCATCGAGAGGTATAGGATTGATCTAAAGATCATCCGATTCTGATAAGTATTCATGGAGATATGAATTTATTTGTGTTATGGGACAATTCGTCAAGGTCGGCTAGCAACTAAATAACACCCACATGTGCTCAACCTTTTAGCATAAAAGGAGGTGATTTGATGTCATTTCTACACACACTTCACTCTTGATATCTCTCCACTTGTTCTGGGCTTTAGTGGTAGAGAAATCTAAGAGAGGAAGCCCTAAACGCAGAAGTTAAGAAGCCCTAGCACAAGCCCTAGACGTGGTCAAGAAGGAGGGTTACTCGCTGCCCCAAACGCTGGTCTCTACAATCCCTAGACCTAGTAAGGAAGGAGCCCTAGCATGAAGTTCAAAACGCAGTCCTAGATGATCTACGCATGACTTAGAAGAGATGCCCTAGCTCCTAACACAATTATGGAGTAAGGCCTAATTGTTGTCCACAAGGGGTCATGACTGTTAAACACACACATGGCAAAGACAAATAGGAAAGATAAAACATGAGAGTACATTTTTTATTAACAAAACATATACATTTATAGTACATGGTTTGGCCGTTGGATTCCAGATCCCAAGGTCTCTTGGACTTCCTTAGTCTATTCCACTTCCACACTAACCGATAGAGGATTAGGTGTCCAACATTCCCCCCCCCCAATCCGAAGGGTTATGTATGAGTCCAAGAAGAAAGCTGTAATACAAAATGTGCAAAAAATGCATGACAGCACTAGGCTGAATGTGCTCTCTGAAATGTTGGTATAAAGGGCGGTGGTTTAAGGATGACCACCAACATTGGAACGCTTAGTGCAGTTCCCGGAACTTTCCAAAACTGGCAAGAAGCTGAAGTCTTCTGCTAGAGGAAGTGATCCTATTGTTTTGAAGAGGGAAACCTTCAACCATGAAAGGGAGGTCGCACCCGACATAAAAGGGAGAACTTCAACCTGAAAAGGGAAGTCTCAACCTGTGATGGTTTAAGGATAACCAACAACTCTGGAATGCTTAATGCAATTCCTGGAACTCTTCCGAAACTGGCAAGAAGCTGGAGTCTTCTGCTAGAGGAAGTGTCCCCAATTTTGTTCCTGGAATTCTTCCGAAACTGGCAAGAAGCTGAAGTCTTCTGCCAAAGGTTGTTCCATTCTTTGAGAGATTACGAAATGACGGCATGTCAGGGCATTTTGTCTCTGCTACAACTCTGAAACTGGTGTGGCAAGTTGTGGCTCAGGCTCGTCTTGATGTGACTTTGAAGCTTGTAGATGACCATCATTCCCCCCTATCAGATACAAGGTGAGATGATGGAGAAAACTCAATTGAAAGACTGTTCAATACTCTGGAACAAGTTGTGACATGTGATTGGAATATCTTCTTGGCTGTTGATGCCCATTGCCAAGAAGCCATCCATCCAAGATGAATCTTTGTTCTTGCAGGACGTTTGTTTCCGAAGCATCTGCGTGAAGAATGGGTGGTTTTATGACAGTGCTTACATGGATGAAGATCAAAACAATGATCTTTCAAATGGCCAACTCGGTCACAGTGTTGGCATTTCACAATCTGTTGTTGTTGCTGTGGAAGAGGAGTAGAATCTGGAACAACTAGAGGTGAACTGTCATGAAGGAATCCAGCACTCTGAAACTGAATGGGCTTTGAGTAGTCTGGAATATGAAAGGACAAGTCCTTCTCATACCCGAGACCAGTTATGTGTTTGTTGTGGACAAGCTCTTCCCAAGGTTTGATGATGGGCTTGGGAAGTGCAAGCTGAACTTCTGCATCTGCATGTAACCTTGCTGCTTTATGGGAGTCTGTTTCAATCTTCTGAACATAAACAGGTTCAGAATGTTTCCTTTGTTTTAATTCTTCTTGCTGTAGCTGGGATTCAAGTTGCTACAAATCAATTTTCTTTTGTGCATTTTGTAGACAGGCCAGAATGTCTGTGAGAGAAACTTAGCTGATTTTTAATGTATCATGAGTAGTAGACAATATCAGAGTTTTGAGGAACTCTAATACTTCATTGATTCTGGCCATTTTTTTCTTTAATGTCAGAATTACACCTTAAAAACTGATTACAACTACTACTCAATGTAAAAAGGTAATACCCACTAGCAATATCCTTTATAAATGTGCAGCAAATGATCAGTGTGCAACCAACAAGCACCAATTACAATCCATTACATAAAAATAAGAGTTTACTCATAACCAACACTATGTGTTGACAATACAACCGACTAAACTTTTCTTCACAAAAGATTACTTTTATTTGTCAAAACAATCATTGCCTTTATACAGCCCACCAAACTCTTATGCAACAGTCGAATAAAGGAATCAATGCATATATATGTCGACAAAAACTATAATGAGTTTAGAACTTGCTTGGATCCTTCAAATACTCCTTCACTTTCTCGGCCAGTGGAAAAGAATAGTCAAATTCAATAGCGACTGCTAATACATTCTTGTAACCATTGATGATAGCATGTGGAACAACTGCAACTGTGGGATTACAGATCGCCAGAGAAAGAGCTGTACAGAATCTCATAAACTGCAAATTGCTTGCTGTAGTGTGCCAAGGCTGAACAACATATATATGTCAAAACAACAGTTATGAAAACAATGTATATATATATCAAAACAATAGTTATCAAAACAACGCATAAATGTCTGCCTTTGGCCTTGACATCTGTTGGGGTCGAAGATAGACACAATCACCGACTATGAAAAGTTGTATGGATTCATGAAGCGATTTGACAGCGTCCATGGGATCTTCCTCTCCTGCAGACTTTATACAAATCTTCAATAATTGCTTCCGAGAAATGTAGGAGCCTGTGCAATCTGTTTATTAGAAAATCAATTCGTATGATTATGTCCTCGACAGATATGTTGCCACAGACCATGCTCATTCCCTCAATAGTCAAGCTCGAGCAGAAAATGGAATTGTCATAGCAATGGAATCCCTCAAAGCGGTCATATAAGTGAAGAACCAAGGCTTGTTAAATGTCGATGTTAATAGAGGTGACTTGTGGATCGAATGTGAATGAATAAACAAAGGAATCAATGAGTAGAAGCGATGGACAATGTACCGAGAGGCGCCCAGACTTGCAAAGCCAGCTTCTGCTCCTGCTGAGAAGACCAGTTAATTTTGATCTTGCGTACAACGTGGATGGGGGAGAGCGTATGCAAGATTTTCGAAGTATGTAATCTTTACACCAACGCTAGGGTCGCCACAAGTGGGCTGAGGCCACTGCAAGAGATGGGTGGCGTGGATGTTTATCGGGCTACAACAGAAGATGAGAAAATTCCTCCTCGATCATGGCTTGCTCCTCCGAGACTTGATTTCAATTCCCTGTTGACGCTTATCGCCAGGAATGACTGCAATACTTCACTCAACGGGAATGCATATTCAATTTTACCAATACCAAATGCTGCCCTTTAAAATTTCAACGCAAAATACCAGGAGTCATGCATGGAGATCACACATTGTTTTGTATTCCTTCGACCTTCAAATCTTTAAAGAATGATTCAGCTCAGGTTCAGGTTCATTGCAAAAGTAGCAATGATCGATTCATAATTCATAAAATTCATGAACAATGCAACAATGATCAGTGTTTCACTCTCTGTTCCAATGTCAATTCAATCCAATGACAATTTTTTTCCCTTCAACCAATGTAGGAACCTAGCATTCGAGTCAATCTATCGGCTTCACCGCAATGTGGTGTACTGCTCGAGCTTGAACTTAGGATTGGAACAAAACAACTAGCACATTGCAAACTTCAACGAATTTTAAAACATACCATCTTTGTCTAGTGTTCAATTTAATGTAGTCAGCGTTCACTACAGTTCTAAGAGCGACCAACACGAGTTCATCATTCATATTCAACTCCTTCGATCTCAGTGAATATTAAGAGCCCACAAGAATTTTTTATCTGCCTGCAATGAGCCTCCACCATTGTATCAATTGTTGCCTTGTAATGTTGCTTCGGTGAATATCAACAATCCTCAACACAGAAAATAGTGAATGGTGAGGAGATAGAGCATTCAATGCACAGCGCAGGGAATCAAAGACATATTTTCATACTACCAAGATTAATGTTTCACTTGCGGACTTCAAAATCGTTCTCCAATGCATAGTTCAAGCATATATCAATCAACACGACCACGCAACACCACGACTTTCAAAACTATTCAATGTAGTCAAACACACCATTGCACTACTGTATATGAAATTCAATACACAACATTACACCGTCAGGTAGCAGACCACATATAGTCGAGATGAAAGGTCTCAACCTCAACGCATAATGGTTCACTGTGGTAGTGGTTTCGACCTCCACAGATTTAATGTAGCATTCATCACTTCATGGTATATAATGGCTCAATCCAATGTAGCCCTCATAAAAATTTCAATGCAGAGATGGATACCAATGCACGGTGTTTTAACATCGACTCTCGACGAACGAACTGCAACATGTATGAAATGATTCAAATGTCATTTGGGATCAACGAATGCACAATACAAGCGTTCAACGCACCAGTGTCTCGACAGGGGCCGAGGAAAGACTAAGTGTACAACAAATTGTAGTTTCTGACTTCCAAGTCAGGGAAACAACCTATGCAGAAAGGAAATGGCAGAGGAATTACGATGCAGAAACCTAAATTTGAAACATGCACTCTAGCTCTATACCATGTCAGTGATGTCAGTTTCTGCGATATGGGCAGAACATAGGCATAATAGGCAAATAGGCAGAAAAGGGAGTTACAAGGGTAGGAGTGCTAAAAATAGGGTTGGAGAAATGACAGAGGTTGCAGCTAGAATTTAGCTGAGAAAATATTCATGAAATGCATAAGTGATGGCAGAAATGACCTGCACATAAAGGCCATAAAACTAATGGCTCAAAGTAATTATTCTGGGCAGGAATACGCCTGCTCTGATACCATGTTAAACACACACATGGCAAAGACAAATAGGAAAGATAAGACATGAGAGTACATTTTTTATTAACAAAACATATACATTTATAGTACATGATTTGACCGTTGGGTTCCACATCCCAAGGTCTCTTGGACTTCCTTAGTCTATTCCGCTTCCACACTAACCCATAGAGGATTAGGTGTCCAACATTGACAAGAAGGGTTAGGTGCCCTAGGTAATGAGGGAAGTTCAACAATTCCTTACGTTGTCCTAACACTAAAGCCTAGCCGCAATTAAGAAGGCAGAGGAGATTATAGGACATCGTGATGTGGAGGAGAACAAGAGGCAACTACAGCAAGGAAAAGAGGGTAGCGTGGAGCCTTCTAAGGGTTGGATGCCATTGCAAGAAGGTCGAGTATGTTCAGGGCTAAACGCAGGTCATAGACAAGTAAGTTGGGCAGCATACGAGGTAAGACGTTTTGTTTTGGTGAAGGTTGTAGGTGACATCAAGGATTGTGGTAGGCCGCAGGCCTAACCACCTCAAAATAGGGACAACGTGAAAGGGTTTAGGGCTGTATAGTGCTCAGAACATCTGCTCAAATGGAGGGAAGCCTTACTAGCCTAGGCTGCAGAAATTAAGGGCTGATTTGAGTGTGGTGTGTGGGCCATAAAGCTACAGCAAGGCTGTGTGGTAGGCCGCAAGCCATACCATCACAACAAGGGATAGCATGGAGATTAAGGGCTGCCTAGGTGACTGTTTGACAGCTGTGGTAGCAACCTGAAGTGCGCTAACCAGTCTATATCACAACAACAACAATAGCATGGTACATTGGGACAACAACAAGGTACAACATGCCACATGGGACAATAACAAGCATAGTTACGACAATAGTGCTAACAGTGCAGTGATGGCACAATTGGGATAGCAAGCTGTGATGGGACAACAAGCAAACATGGAATGGCAATGTCACTAACAGTGGGACAACAGTATGCCGTATGGGACAACAATGGCTAGCATGGTGCAACAATGGCACATGGGACAACAATGGCAACATAAGGTGCAACAGTATGATGTGTGCATCATGGTTATGAGGTTCAATGTAGTGATGATAGGTGCAACAAGGTGATGGAGTCACCTTGGAGAATTAGTTGAAGCAACATGTCTTCATCTGAGTTCGGCGACCTCATGTACCATCTTCTTAGAGATGATCTATGGTCTTATTTAGATAAGTCAAAGTGTTGACTTCTGTTGTATATGTACTATCTCTCGCTCTCTTTGTTGAACTATTGAAGAACATTTAATAAGAATTTATCAAGGGTTTCCCCACATTGGGGTTTGTCCCTGCTAGCGCCACATCCTGTGTCCTCGTCTTGGCTTGTCTTCTGTGATCTATGTTTATGTTCTATCTGCAATTTACTATAATGCTGATGTGATTGCTAATCTAAAAAAGATATTGAGCTAACTGTGAATATTGAAATAAATTGCTCTAAGCATAGAACATACCTAAAATTAACAATAATGAACAAAAGTTTAGATTTCAGTGAGTTAGTTTCGATGCTCTAACAAAGAGGATCAAGTTTGGAAATGACAGGAGTAAGTCTCGGTGTCATTACAAGAAATGTGGATCATCTCTAACCGAAGTTCAGATATAACTATATAGATTTCGGTGCAAGTATAATGAGAAGGATTCACTGTCACAACAATGAAGGCTTTCTCTTTGGACAGTTTCGGTGGCACCACAGTGAATAGTTCGGATTACAGAGAAGATGCTTCAGTATCACAGTAAGAAGCTCAAAGAGGATGTTTAGATGTCACTATAGTAAGTAGTTCGGTGTAATCTCAGAGAAGATGTTTCAGGAGCTCGGATTAGGTACAAGGATGAACTCGGTGCTACCAGAGTGATGATGACTCGATGCTCTCATAGTTACAAGGATGACTTGATGGAGGATGTCTTAGGTCTAGATTGTAAGGGTCTTGGTCGTCTCATCTTGAATCTAATGAAGGAAGAATTTGTGACTGGGTTTTCCCCTCGAGGGGTGTCATTAGGGGAGTTTTGAGGTCTAAAATGGGCCTCTTAAGAAAAATGTACAACCAAAAGAAACTTTATAAGAACCAATAGGATTTTAGATGATGATGTCAACCATGGGGATGATTCACTTTTTTTTGGAGTAAAAAAGTAAAAAGTTTAAAAAATAATAAAACTACTTTTCAACTCGTATTTTCAACTTATCTTCCTAAGGTTTTACTCAAATTTCGAGTGGGAGTACTCGTTTGATGCAAAATTTGATTCCTCATCCAAGAAGTGCCCATGTTGCATACTTTCGATGAACCCTACTACATGAAAAATGAGAAATACATGAAAAAACGTGATTGCCATCACATTTTTCATGTATTTCTCATTTTTCATGTAGTAGGGTTCATTTCTCATTTTTCATGTGGTAGGGTTCATCGGAAGTATCATGTTTTTTCATGTATTTCTCATTTTTCATGATCGAAAGTATGCAACATGGGTATTCCTTGGATGAGGAATCAAATTTTGCATCCAACGAGTGTTGTTGCTCAAAATTTGAGTAAACCCATAGGGAGATAAGTTGAAAATATGAGTTGAAAAAATAGTTTTTTTCTTTTTTCCCTCTGAAATTTGATGATGTAATATATTCTTATTTTATTATTTCCACTATTATTTTATAATTTCTTTAGGGGGCCCATTTTAGACCTCAAAATTCCCCTAATGTTATCTTGTTTTCTTCTATTTGTTGCTTGGCATTAATCTTGATGATAAGAAAAGATAATTAATAGATCCAATACTAATAATGAAAACATCACAAGGCAATGTCATTAATAAGGGAAATCATTTTACTGCCACCTCTATGGATTTTCCAACAAAATCTACCTCAATATCTCTCGTGGGGTCCCAAGTGCCAATTGGGGTGCCATTAGGTGGTCTCCATGGGTCTCTAATTATCAAATAAGGCCTCCTCCTCTCTAGCATTAGGGCTTCCTCTAGTACAACAATCCATCCCTTGTCTCTCAAAGGGAGGCCATCCTCATCTAGGCTATGAATTAGCTCCTACCCATTAGGTTGTGTCAAGGTTAAACTAGGGGCATACTAGGTCATCATGAAGAATCCTCAATACTAGGTCAAATTTGACCAACATGCTAGGTCTTAGGGATACTCTGGGGCATACATCATCTACTCACGCTATCAGGCGGCTCCTATCTCTCAACGCCGCACCTACTTAGGACATGTACTTATTTGAAGGGCTTGGGTACTTGTGGAGCGGGTGCCTATGGCCTAGGATTTAGTGACCTACCTGACAAAGACAACTTGGATTCTAGTGAAAGCAACCATCCATCAGAGACTAAGATCAATAATATTTAGGGCAAGTTTAGCGCATATCAATACTTCAAACAAATATCCCCTTCCAAAATCAATACCAAGTTCTCGCAATGGTGTTTTCTCCCTTGGTAGGGGTAGCTATTGGTCAACCTTATTAGGCGCTCCCAGTGCCTAAGGGAAAGTAACATTTCCCTTTTCCCTTAAATTCATAGGTGTTAGTGTATAAGAATGTGGTAATGGATGGGAGAAGACTTCATTGTCAAGTGCCATGGTTAAAGTCACCAGCTGATGCGGATGTCCACATCTTGACTGTATAGATGTGAGGAGGGAGCATTTGTGGATGCATGAGATACCATATCGGCCTAATTTTCCAACCGTTTTATGTGCCTTTTACTTCTTAATTGTTCCTTGTATTACCCTTACAGCTCAAGGGTTAAAGCTTGCTTTTTATGATGTAGCAGTTTTATCACCCCTTAAGATAAATCATTTCATCGCTCATCGAGGCTGGGACATGTTGTTGATTTTGTGTAACATTGGGAGATATTCTTGAATGCCAAGAGACCTCCTAAGTTGGCCTAGAAAAATTATGGAAATCAAAATAACAATTTTATTTTTGGGTCAGAGCTTGCTTTTTATGATGTTGTAGTTTTATCACCCCTTAAGATAAGTCATTTCATCGATCATTGAGGTTGGGACATGTTGATTTTTGTGTAGCATTGGGAGGTGTTTTTGAATGCCAAGAGGCCTCCTAAGTTGGCCTAGAAAAATTATGGAAATTAAAATAACAATTTTATTTTTGGGCCTCATCTAAGCCCCAAACTGTTAAGTCAGCCCCACAATGAAAGGGTTTGACCCTTGGTCAAAAGTCACCCATTGACCATGTTGGAATTTCTAAGTCTATCCGTCAGAAATTCTTCCTATACTTATGTGATTTATTTCTGCCTACTTGTTCATTTACTTAACAAGTTATTTACCGTGTAAATACTGAAAATAAATACAAGTACAATATCAAGACATATAGATCATCAACTGAAAGAAACAAGAACACAAGTGACACAGTTATTTTTGGACTAATGTCCCCGAAAAAACCCAATGCGAGAAAACTGGTGCAACTATTAGAGGGTTTTATTATTAAGCAGTTTCATAATACAATCTGGGTGCCAGAAATGGCTAACCCAACAGAGAATGCCCTCAGCAGTAGTACCTCTCAGTCAGAGACAAATATTAGCCCCCATATGCCCCACGAAATCTCTTAGCATCAGCCTCTACGATATGTGTTAGCCCCTTTGGCCTAGCGCCAGCCTCTTACGGCTTTGCATCAGCCTGTGTCAGCCTCTAGAGCCACTGCGTCTCCCACGCTAGCCCTCCTTAGTTTCTGCGCAGCTCCTGGTTGCCTCTGCGTGTCCTCTAGCTGGCTCTGTGTCAACCCTCTCCCGGCTTCTACGCTGATGCTCTCAGTACTATCTTTGCCTCTCGCTACTGTATTCGCTGCCCCTCAGCTGCAACTCTGATCACTCCTTCGATTTCCTCAGCAAGCCCTGCCCCAGAAAATCGAAATCTTGATCAACTCAATGTGTTCTCCAACTGACCCTCGAGCCTCTTCTTATACTTTTCTCGTTGACAATTCAATGGCCGAGATTAAGTCCCTAATTAACGGCTAAGATTAGATTTGGCTTAATCCATGACTTTGGACCATTCTAACTCAGTTTTATATTAATTCACATTAATATTTTATTTTCCCTAAGTTTAGACTTAGAGACTCCATTAAAAATATTAATTATTTTAGTATCTCTCAAATTGGTTAGGTTCTGCCCAAACCATTTCTGGGTCTTGGAGATCTCATGTGCTTTAGCCTCTCTAATTTTCAAGGCTAGAGAACATCCGATACTACTCCAACTACCCCAAATCAACAGACCAAGTATAAATACACAAGTTGATTTCCTATACTACTCCAACTACCCCAAATCAACAGACCAAGTATAAATACACAAGTTGATTTCCTCATTTGGACCAATTTAGATTATCATCCTTCCCTCTTCTATGCTTACCCACATGTGCGAAGTCAAGGGGAAGATTTGAAGTTTGACCAAGTTATAGAAGCTGCCATTTGATTGAGTTTTGACTTGTTCTCTGTTTGATCGAGAACAAGGCTAACTTTGACCATAGAAACAAGTTTACCTTGATCATTGAAACATGTCAAGTTTGACCAAAGAGAAGGATGGTTTGATCACAGGGTTGACTCTAGGTTTGACCACAAAAGTCAACCATAGGTCTGAGTTGATTGCAAGGGTCAACCACAAGTCTGAAGTTGATCTCAGGAGTTAAGTTGACGAGGCCGAAATTTGACCAAAATTAACTGTTTTGGAGGTTTGAACAATATTGACTAAGTTGGAATTTTGACCAGGTTTGACTGGTATCTTGGACTTGGATTTTGGCACAAATTTCTAGAATATTCTTGCAATTGTAAATATTGTTGAAGAACAATTTCTCCTAAGAAGAAAAGTCATTGGGTTTTCCCATGGTAAATTTGTTGGCTGTATTGTGCATGGATGTGTCTTTTTGATCCTACTATTTTCACTAAATCACTGTTGAAATTTTTTGGTGTATAATCAATATGTGGCATAAGACAAATTGATTGGAAATCAATAGTAAGTGATTACCAGATTAGAAGATCAGTTCTACTGTGTACTATTGTAGAAAATTCAACACATGCAAGGGTCCCTTTTTGATATAATGGAGCATCATGTGCTCAAGAACTGGGTGATGGCCATATGAGGTAGGTATAGCTTTTGCCCATGTGCTAATCTTTATGTTCTGGCCCTGTTTTACATTTTGGTTTTCTTTCTTTTGTTTCATTGTGGCCATGATATGCTTTTTCTTTTCTTTTAGCTGCATCAACCTTTCAGGGAAAAGTTTCTGGGCCCTACTCAAGGTACATGGACATACGAGCACCAAATCCCCAAGAATCGATGACAAGTTGTACTCGAAGAATGGAGGTGAGATGTGGGGCTTGTAACATGGGATGAAAAGTTTTAAGTATGGTATATGGAGAATGGAACACGCGATCTCAATCATGGCTTCCCATGTGGTACCATTCCTATAACCCAAAGGGCCTTACGGGAGGTCCCACTTGACTAGGGTCAAAGATTAACCCCCCTAGTAAGGTGAGAGAAAAAAAATATAGTCAAGGTTTTTCAATCTTTTAGATCACCTTGTCATTCATATTAAATGCCCAAAACAAACAAGTGTAACCACTTGATTGCAAAATGATCAAAGTACTTTTTGAAAAGCAACCCACCTTCCTCCAAGTTTCAATGTTTTATGGTGAGAGCCACATGGATGATGCAAATGGCATATCATTCTCTACTGGTGATTGTCTAGGGGCTGGCTATCTAAATGTTTGACTAGATGTCAAATGTAGGAGAAAAATTTCTTTCTATGGCATTACCCATTTTGGTGTGTAAATGATCTAGAGGATACTGAACTCAAAAATTATTTCTTTCTAAGGTTTTGGATTTGTTTTGAAGCTCTCCTTCACATTTTCTTACCTTGATAAAGGCCTTAGATCCTTTCCAACTTTCTAAAACTTTGTCCCTAGTGTTGAAGATGGACTTGAGGAATACATTTTTCCCCTCCTTTAAATAGTCCACTAGTTCTTCCTCCATTGCATGCTCCCATTTTTTGGTGATATTGTAGAGTATGTTAATATTTTTCATGAGATTTTTGGTGTCTTGAAGATGGACTTGAGGAATACATTTTTCCCCTCCTTTAAATAGTCCACGAGTTCTTCCTCCATTGCATGCTCCCATTTTTTGGTAATATTATAGAGTATGTTAATATTTTTCATGAGATTTTTGGTGTCTTTTAAAGATTTCTCGTAAGATTTTATGTTTTTGTTTTTGTTGAATTTAGTGGATGGGGATATTAATGTAGACCCAAACATTAACGAAGACCCAAATATTACTTGGAGGTTTTGTGGATCAGTAGTTTCTATATGATCTTTGTGTGATATGAGAAATCTCTGAAATATATGATCTTTGTGTGATATGAGAAATCTCTGAAATATCTTTGTGAGAGAAATCATAGTAAAGCATAGAGGCAGAAAAAGCGAGTAGTTATTTTGGTGCACCTTCTATTTCTAGGTTAGTTGTGGAAGCCTTCTTATTTCAAATACAATGGCTCCCCCTCCCCCCCCCTTATCTAGCTAGGTTTATGATTTTTGATGTTGCATAAGATTATTTACAAGATTTTTGTTTTATGTTTAAGATTTATTGTAGGATAATTTGGTCTTTGTTTCATATTTGTTGAAAGATACTTGTTTATTTAATATTTCTCTTAAGATTTCTAGTCCCTTTTCATACTTTATTTTTTTCTACGTAGGGTAACTTTTGTTGGGCTATGGATGATTTTTGAGGTTGCAGAGTAATTTGTGTCTAACATTTTTGTATGATTGTTTCCTTTTGTTAACTTTTTTTTTGCTATTGTTATTTTGTTTTTCAATTGCTATTGATGATATTTTTTTGCATTTGTGAGCATGACCATGCTAATTTGCTTAAATTTATATGCAATATAGTGTAGGGAATTGAAGGTGGAGAACTATCGATAAAACTCTTGAAATATCGTGTGAGAGATTTGGGCTAATATGAGTTCCTTTTTGTGTAAAACTCATATGCTTTGCTATGAAGTTGTCTTCAGTTCAAATAGAAGGTTCTTATCTCTTAACTAGCTAGGGTTTGCGATTTTGATGTTTGCATAAAATGTACTTAATTATACATAATATTTTTGGTCTTTGTTTAAGACCATTTGTGGTATGTTTTAGTATATATTCAATATTTCTCATGAGACTTTTAAAATATTTATCGTAAGGTTTTTTAATCTTTATTGAATGTTTTATAGTTTGATTGGGTTTAGTGGGTGGGACATTAATGCAAGTCCTAATAGTCAATGATTCCATAGGTGCAGGGGGTAAAGGTGAATGTTGTGGCATATGTATGGTCCCTTATTTGTTTTTATTTCAATGTGAGCCATCTTACATTATTAACCATTTGTTTAATTATTGAATGCAATGCAATGTAGGTAAAAGAATGCGGGGGATCGTTGATGAAACTACTTAAATATTTTCATGAGAGAGACATTATAGTAGACAACAGAAGCAAAGGTGGAGGTTGGTTTTCTTTTGGAGCAAAATTCATATATGATATCTTATGTAATATTTATTGTTGCAGATATTATAGTTTCTAGTCCATAAGATTACAAATAAAATTTTCAATTTGCATTTCAGATTCTCATAGATATTTTGATATTTGTTTCATATTTCTCATAATATTTCATGTATCTTTAATATTTTTCAAAATATTTTCTAGCCTCTATTTAATACTTATTTATTTTTTGGTGTGCAGGGTCCCTTTGGTTGACCATGGGTTATTTTTGCAATTGTAGTGCAGAGTCTATCTCTTATTTGAGTTTTTATGTTTACTTTGTTATTTTGGTTGTATTTTTCTATTGTTTGTCTTTTTTGTTTCTATTGTTGGTTTTTTAATGTTGTGGTTCTTATATATTTGTATTTGTGAGCATGGCCATGCTAACTTATGGTTTGGTATTTTTTTCTTGTTTGTTTTTTGAGTTTATTTTCTTTTGTTCATATTTTTTCTAGATTCAATGGGTGGGGAAATTAAGGAAGACCTTAAGAACCCATTGTGTGGGTTTTTAGGGTTGATGCAGAGTCTATAAGCACAGTGGGCAAACACAAATGAGGTATAAACCGGTGGAATTTACTTGTTTATGGGGAAATGTGAAGGGAAAGGCGAAAGAGGTATGTTTGGGGAACTTACTTGTTTGTTACTAAATTATATGGTTTCATGCCCATTTTGAACTCATTTGTTGCTTCATCTTTGTATGATGTATGTTCGTTAACATTTTGTGCAATACAGATTTAGAAAGGTGAAGGACTAGTGGTGAAATTATCGAATATATTCATATGATGTGAGGCACCATAACAAAGGTATAATTGAATATATATTATATAATTTGAGATTTATTTATATAATGAGTGTTATGCAAATGTAGGTAAAGGTAGGTGGAGGAACATTGATAAAACTACATAATTATTTTTGTGTGAGATCCTACAAATGTGTAGGAGGTCACAAGTGTAGTGGACAAAGGCGAATGAGTTATGTATAGGGAAATTTACTTGTTTATGGACAAAGGTGAAAGATGTATGTATGAGGGAACGAACTTGTTTGTTATTAAATTATATGGTTTTATGTTTGTTTTAATTTAACTCATTTGTGGTTTCATATCATATCATGTGCATTTGTTGAAATTTAGATGCAATATAGATCGAGAAAGGTGAAGGACCACTAGTGAAACTACTTAATATCTTTTTGTGATGTGAGACACCATAGCAAAGGTATAATTGTTAGGCGGATTAATCCCCCTTGCTGATAAGAGAAATCTCCCTAGATCCTAAAGGAAACTAGAAACAAACAGACAATTGAATGACTCTTTACCTAAGCTTATTCCATTCGAATTGTAAATACAAGAGTAGGAGAATAAGCCTCTTACCTATTTGCGAAATGCATGATGAAGATCCCTGCTCTGTCTCGATGAAGCTTCCCAATGCTCAAAAAGACCTGCAAAAAAGACCTACAATCACAGGCATAAAAGAGATCAAAGGCATATGCAATCATAACAATTCAAGCAAGCTTAATCTAATGATCAAGGAGATTAGAAATTGAGATTATCTTAATGAATATCAAAAGAAGCATAAGTCATTCATCATTTCAATAAGACAATACAATGGAAAAAATGATTCATTTGTATTAATTCAAGGATAAAGAAGAGCATTACAACCTCTGCCTTGATGTCATGAGGTTCTTCCCAAATGCCTCTAAACCTCTCCTTAGCTGATAAGCCTTCCAATCTAAATCCAATAGCATAAGTGCATCTTTTCTGAACCTCCCAATCCCTCTATCCTCTAGTCAATTTATAGTTCAAGAGGAAGAAGTTTCAGATCCAAAAGAGAAGGATGAGATCCTCTAATTAGGGGTTTAGGGTTCCTTGATGAAAGGGAATTAGCTCCATGATTTGAGGGGTATGGCTTCATAGATATGACCTAGAAGCTTTCAGTTGGGATATATTTGACCAACAATGCTTCTGGAATTCACTTTTTATTTTTACTTTTCTTTGAGTTATCTGCTCTGTCTATAGTGGAAGATAAAGCGCAGTTTTGCGTAGTTTTTGGGGATAGAAGCTGCAAATGCGTGGAAACTGACTAGGAAAAGCGCGCAGGTCATACTTAACAAGTCATAAAGCCATTTTACCCAAAAGTCACATCTTCTTCAAGGGTTTTTGATTGTTTGACTTTTAAGGGAGTGTATTGGAACATGTTTATGGATATTATACTATTTCAGATTTATTTATATAATGAATGCAATGTAAATATAGGTAAAGGAGAAGTTGAAAGAGCATTAATGAAACTACAAAAATATTTTTGTGCTAGAGAGTTGTAGATGTGTTGGAGAGTGTAGAGGCAGAAAGCAAGTGTAAAATTCTGGGAAGATTTTTTCCCTAGGATTTCTTAATAAGTATTCTTTTGCCCATTCAATAATGACGCAAACAATCTTTTTAATAGTACAGTATGATAAGAGGCACAACAATGTCATTGCTCATTCAACCACATATAATGCATTAGTTCATCCAACAGTAATTGTGGTTCAACCAATCAACAAGTTCCAAATCCAACATAACGTAACCAATGAGAACTTATGTCCTATCTAACAATGACCTGTACCATGTGTACATATTCACAGACAAAATAGTGCACAACTAGTAATCCCTTGCAAATTCTGGACATAAGAATTGATGAATATCCTCGGGACAAATTTGCTACAGGAAGATTAACCAAGGATCACTGGTCAAGGATGAATTCCTTTGATGGTTGCTTTTTCGAAACTAACCCCTTGCAGTCCGACCCTTGTAATGAGATTGAATGACATTGGAAGCCTTTTCTTGCCTCACATCTTCAACTCTAGAGAATGTGCTCAAAATTCCATTTTCCTTGAGGTGCCAAGCTTTCATTCCTAAATTGCAGAAAATGCAAAAGAGTCTTGAAGTTTCTTGACTGAGAGCCAAGTTCTTGCATCACTTTGTATATGTATAGTAACTACTTTAATCTTGAGGCATTGCCATCTTCTATTTCAAAGCTTGATGCCATGATTGAATCAAAATAACGGCCTTTTCTTGGGCTTCCTTTCAAGAGAATGGTTTTGTTGCTTCACTTTGACCTAGCTTGTCTTTAAATGAATGATCTGTAGAATGATTGAATTTTAATAGCTACCATTTTTTCTTTATATTTGCAATGCTTTTGTTCAATAGGTCTAGCTGGCACTGTCTTTTCAAAATTGCCAAAACCCATCCTATTTTGTAGAGTACATGACAAATTCCCAAACATTGGTTTTTTTTCAAGAAGCATGGCTGAAAGGAATGCCAACATAATGATTTCATTTTGTTCATTATATGATGGATCCCCTTCAAGGAAATTAGTTATCTGTATGAACTCTGGAAAATTATCCGACTATTTAATCACATTTCATACTAGCCCATATTTGGGAGTTGAAGCCTCAGTTGCAGAAGTTGCCACCAACGCCAACAGATCCGTAACTTGAGCTTCCTATAGACACTGAGTACCAAACATATATCTTGGTAAGTAGAAGTCTATAAGGTACAAAATTGGTTCTCCATCAGCAAATGATGATTTAAATTGTCTACATGCTCCCCATACAAATTCCATGAATCCATTTCAACATCATCTCAATTATTGTAGGTGCATTTTTTAAACGCCTAACTAGATTTAAATCTTCAGATCCCCTGATAGGAGCATCCTTTTCCAATGTCATAAGTCTTTTACTCAAGTCTACATTTCCACCCTTTGAGCCAAGCTCATCATTTTTGCAAAATATATTGACTGTCATAATCACATCAATAATGTGGAATTCTGTCAGATTACAATCAAATTTGCATACCTTCTTGTCAATTGTAATGATAGGAGCAACAACCTTACAGGAATTTTCATTGGTAGTGTTACAAGCCGGGTTAGAAATTCCTTGTGGCAGAGCAACAAATAGATTCAAATTATTTTTACTGCTAGAGCCATTTGATGTAGTGACACTCATTGCCAATGAATGATTTTTAGCCAACACTTCGCCACCAACTGGCTGATTTTTATGAGTAGTACCAATATGAAAACCAAGAGAAGTATCAACATGCTTATTTTCCTCATACAAAACCTTGTGTTTGTTGTCTTCTCTGATTCTTTCATCTTCATAACTATAATGCAATTTCGCAAGAGCTTTTGTTTGTTGCTCCTTTGTTTTCTCTTCTTCTTTATGAGTAGATGCCTCAATGTTACCATTTGCCTTCAGATCCAACAGAGATGTTGTTGCACAAGTTTTTCATTAACTACCAAACTAGACACCTCATGTTGAACGAAAGGAGACTCCCTTCTTTGACAAATGGTCATTTGAGGCATTGCCCAAAGAGTGCCAAATGGCTTTGTTACATGTTGTGGTATACTAGCCATTACATTTTGATGTGTGCCCTTGCCACAATTTTGGGCCTACTTTTGTACTTAATGTCACAAAACTTCTGAAAGGTTAGGGATTTCTGAGTCTTCTCTTTTACATTTGGTACCCTTTCCAATAAGTATCATTATTTTGTTGTCGAGGTCCATAATTCCTTGTTTTTTGCCTTTCTAGGAATTGGTAAACAAGGTCTGGGAGTCTTCTAATTGGCTATCCTAGAGCTATTAGGTTGAATAGGAATACTTGCATTATTCCCAAACTATGCAGGAAACTGAGTTAACAACTGTTGGTTTTGTTGCCATTGAGTAGCCATAACTTGCGTGGTCCTTTTCCAAGACTGCTTGTGCCAACCTTCCATTGAAAACTTCTTGAAGGTCCTGGGTTCGCGAAATGAACCCAGTTATTCACAGGTTGGCAGGGTGAACCAACTCTGATACCACTGTAAAATTCTAAGCAGATTTTTTCCCTAGGGTTTTCTCTCAGATAACTAGGATTTCTCATTAAATATTCTTTTTCTCATCCAGTGATGACACAAACAATCTTTTTAATAGTATAATATGATAAGAACCACAACAATGTCATTGCTCATTTAACCACATATAATGCAATAGCTCATACAACAATATTTGTAGTTCAACCAATTAACAAGAAGTTCCAAATCCAATAGAATATAACCAATGAGAACTTATGTCCTATCTAACAATGACTTGGACTGTGTGTACAAATTCACAGACAAAATAGTGCACTAGTAATCCCTTGCGAATTTTGGATAGAAGAATTGATGAATATCCTCAAGCTGAATTTGCTACAGGAAGATTAACCAAGGGATCACTGGTCAAGGATGAATTCTTCAAACAACTAACCAATTTTGTCTAGGATTTGTTGATTCTTCCTTCTTAGTTGCCTCGGGAATCTCCTTTTAGACCTGTCTCAGAGACTGCAATTATCTCAAGAGGTTTAGTCTGCACAGTCTCTAATCAACCCACCAAAAAAGCCTCAGATAGATTCACTCAAAACCCTTGGACTGCTTTAGAAAATGGTATTGTTTTGTCCAAGCAGGATTTCACACAAGATTAGTGTCAAAGAATTTGGCTTGTCTACCTCAGATGAATTTCAGGTGCTTCAGGAGTTTTGTCTTTCTGCCTTCATGGGGTCTTGGTTGCCTTAGGAAATTCCATTTTTCTGCCTTAGGTTCATTTTGCTGGCCTCAAGGTGATTGTGGCTTGCTTCAAAAGAATTTTATAAACCTTAGAGATCTTCAATCTTGGGTTTTGCCTCATATTTCCTCCATAGGAATTCACTTCCTTCATATAGATGGTTTCCCTGCTTTGCTAGAACAAAATAAAGAAGATAAAAATTCATCCCTGCGATTGCAACCCTGTAGCTCAGCCCTGCGGCTACGACTTTGTGGCTCGGCCTTGTGGCTGCAAAAGCCTGCCCATCCTATTTTCTATAGGATAGATTTGTGGGTAAAATAATCAGGCAGTCTTCCGATTCAAGCCAGAGATGCTCCAAATTGCTATGTGGTGCCAGAACTTCAATTTGTCCCACAATTAGCGTCACCTTCAATTGGAAATGATACTGAATTATGACAATATCAAACATAATCAGATCCCACGATTTGTCAAATAGATAACAAAAGATAAAGAGAAAAATGCTAACTAGGGTAAATATTTCACCACTAAATTTAGTAGAGGAAAAGAGGTCTTAAAACCCTTAGAGCTTTAGGCTCAAGAAAATCAGAGCTATTCCAATCCAATATATGATATATATATTTTTCCATGGGCTCCCAAATGTTAGGGGTTGTGAGTGCAGCCCCCAATTTTGGGTCTTTTACCCCAACCGACCCAACTTTTGCACAATGTTGCCCTAAAATTTGAAAAATTAGGGTTTTACCCCTTTTTCAAAACTATATCCTACAGGGTTGGATAGGCTATTCTGTCCTTCCGTGGGCAATCAATTCATAGGGAACATTACAATCCTCCCTTCTCAACATTCCTTGTCCTCAAGCAATTGCAGATTTAGGTGTCGCGTAATTTCCCTTTCAACCTTCAAGAATACAAAACTTTTATCGTTCCCTTTTCTAAATCATTTTGTTAATTGATGATGTCATCACACAATAGTTGTTGCTTATACTTTCCAAATCGTAGGTGAGATTTGGGCTAAAAGTACAGTTGTGTGTTACTACTGAACGAAGTTCTATGTCAGCTGAAGTTTCTCCTCTTAGCACAGTAGTAGTCTTCAATAACTTTGGCAAAAGGTTGTAGGAAGTTGATTCCCATTTGTTGAGAAATCTATAGGGCAATAGTTAAGATGATTTCTCTTTCTATGTTAACTGTTTGTGATGTCTTTTTACTTATTCTTACTTTATTAACTTCTTCACGTATTATTATATTTGAATATCATCAAACAACTACCAAAACAAGAAGAACAATAGTACAAAAGAACACAGATGTAGAGTACAAGCTAGGGCCAAAACCTCTCCACTTGAGAGGAAAAACTACAAAATCTCCTCTTCTTATGGATTCTTCAATTGACGAATTCCAAGACCTCTAAACCAAGACCAATACCCAGGCAAAAGGTTGTAGGAAGTTGATTCCCATTTGTTGAGAAATCTATAGGGCAATAGTTAAGATTATTTCTCTTTCTATGTTAACTGTTTGTGATGTCTTTTTACTTATTCTTACTTTATTAACTTCTTCACGTATTATTATATTTGAATATCATCAAACAACTACCAAAACAAGAAGAACAATAGTACAAAAGAACACAGATGTAGAGTACAAGCTAGGGCCAAAACCTCTCCACTTGAGAGGAAAAACTACAAAATCTCCTCTTCTTATGGATTCTTCAATTGACGAATTCCAAGACCTCTAAACCAAGACCAATACCCACCAAGACCAAGTCCAACCTTTTTGAATGATGTGCTTCCCTTGCCCAATTCAAATCCAATCAAATCTCTTCCAGCAACATAACTTCGACCCCCAGCATCAGAATTTCGGCCTCAGCTGCAGGTCCGAAAAATATTGGCCCCCTGCAACTGCTACTGAATCCACACATGTGAGTGAAATTAGGCTTCCAAGGCCTCCCAACAACTTTGCTTTCCTTGCTTCCTTGTCTAGGGCTAGTAGGTGACCTAGTAGACGCTTCTTCCAATGGATTTGAGCCTCTTCCAGTAGATAGATAAATTTGAAGCAAACCCTAGCTTTTTTGTTTGCACGTGTGAGAGAGAATTAGCCCACAAACAATCTTTCTTCATCCTCTTCCTTCTTCGCTTGCCTTCTTGCTCTTCTCCTTTGCTTGAACGAGTGAGTGATGAATCTGTCACAAGGAGGTCGAGTTCCCTCCTTTATATAGGCTTCTCAAGGTGGACGTGGCTCCTCAAAATAGGCCAACTTCCTAGCAACTTAGTCTTGAAGGGTATTTTGACACTTTTAATGACAAATAATTTTCTTTACAAGTTACAATGTGGCTAATGGGGTCGTCAACTTATGACAATGATTCTTTTGACTTATTGACCTAGGACAAACCCTAGAAGCACTCATTAGGTGCTTGACCTATAAAATAAAAGACCTTGAGCATGAAACCCATGCTCCAAAAATATTAATAATAATTTTCTTTAATTTTACAATATACAAGAATCGAAAGTACATTTCATATTTATGAAGACTGAACCTAGTTACACATTTTTCAACACTACCTCTTAACTAGGGAGGTATTCATAAATGGTACATGGACATTCTCAATTTGAAGAGATCTCATAAGAGGATTCAGATTGGTAACCCATTTGTTTATCATCATATTAACCAACATGGTCATATAGCAAGGCCTTGACTAACAACTCTATCTCTCCACAAGATCAGAGCACAATGCTGGCAAGACCAATGATTTATAGACACTATCATCATTGTCTCTTAAGGTACATACCTCACCTGGGTGTTCACAGAGTATGACCTTCCTTGGATTATTCTTATCTTGGATAGCTAGTCCTCAAAGAATATCGGTCCACAACTACTCTTATTTTGGATGCTTTACCTGTTAAGTTATGGTATGTTCTATGCTTAGATCAATTTACTTTTCTTTCTTATTATTATTCATAGACTAGCAATCACATGTGCATAAGTAAAGTGCAGATAGAACATTAAACAATCAATAAAAAACAAGCCAAGGCGAGAGACACAAGATGTGGCGGCTAGCCAGGGACAAACCCCACAATGTGTGGGGAAACCCTTTGATCAAATCTTCTTTTATCTTCAATAATTCAGTAGAGAGAAATAGTACAATAAATCTGATTTATAT